>JADDOH010007876.1:0-49392 GCA_016648135.1 Agrypnia vestita | reverse complement strand
TTAATGGTTTCCAAAATAGTGTTTTCCTTGTATATATATTTCAATATCAGCACCTGTAAACCTGTATAGAATCCTAGAAACGAGAAGACTATTCCCACTACGCCAAGCACATACAGGACATAAACCCCTTAAAACTAGTTCATCTACACCGTATAGTGATATCACAAGCAGACATAAACAATACAATTACAAGTATGCTTGCGTTCTCCCCCACATTGGTGGAAATATTCGCATTCGTATTCACCGAATAGTAGGCCTGATATTCGTATTCATGAAGGTAGTATTCGTTGCATCAAGGTTATTATATTTACAAGTATGTTCAAGTTCCCCCACCTTGGTGGAAATATTCGCATTCGTATTCACCGAATAGCAAGCCTGATATTCGTATTCATGAAGGTAGTATTCGTTGCATCACTCTCAATAATAAAATCATACAGATAAATAACTACGGTAACTCATAAAAATATGACATTACTTATATTAAACGAACAAAGCAAAACAATCTGTCATATAAGTAAATAACGTGATCACGGAAGACCGAAGGTTAACTACCCCTGAACAGACCGCGAACTGCCCACAATAATGGAAAATGTTGTAGAAAACATTTCAAATATCTAATATTGAATGAATAAAACCATGCCATATGAATAACTATCGCGATTACGGAAGGCCGAAGGTTAACCACCCTTGAACACACCGCGAACTGCCCACAGGCCTGATATTCGTTTTCGTGGGAGTAGTATTCGTTGCATCACGGTCATTATAAAATCATATAGATAGATAATTACGGTAACTCATAAAAATATATGATATTACTTATATTAAACGAACAAAACAAACAATCTGTCATATAAGTGAATAACGTGATCACGGAAGACCGAAGGTTAACTACCCCTGAACAAACCGCGAACTGCCCACAATAATGGAAAATGTTGTAGAAAACATTTCAAATATCTAATATTGAATGAATAAAAACAATGTCATATGAATAACTATCGCGTTTACGGAAGGCCGAAGGTTAACCACCCCTGAACACACCGCGAACTGCCCACAATAGTGAAAAATGTTCTAGAAAACATTTCAAATATCTAATATTGAATGAATAAAACAATGTCATATGAAAACTATCACGGCTACGGAAGACCGAAGGTTGATTTGATCTAACCGTAAGCGACCCACAATAATGGAATATGTTGTAAAAAAAACATTTCAAATATCTAATATTGAATGAATAAAAACAATGTCATATGAATAACTATCGCAATTAAGGAATATATACAATTCGAAACACGTCTTTATAAGAACTTGATAGGAACAAATCGTGTTTTCAACATTTGCCTAATGTTATGCAATACAAACATGTAACGAGTTAAAATAAACCACACATTCATGTTTTAATAAAATAAATATAAAATCCAGATGCATTTTTAAAATATATTGTTTGTAGGAAATTCCTCGCACGATTTGAACCTATATCACGCCTACAATCGTGATATCAAACACATAATTAAATTCCGTATTATCCCCAAAATAATACAGATCATATAGAATTCCGTGTATTCAATCGCCAGTATAGATAACAAGCATTCCTTTGCATAAGAATACATCCGCCCTGAAGAACCTCTCGCACATTCCGAACCTCGCGACATTGAATATACATAATTATACTGAATTTTAAAACCCACGAACAAACACGAAACACCATTCGTCAGTAAAGTATTCCATTTTAAAGCCTTTATATCTTTGGTAATACATGAATCTCGAATTTAAATGATTTTTCATATGAACAGCGACAGAATTATATATTTCATAAGCGTTATGCAATAATTCACAGTCGCCACATTACGATTTCTAGTACATTAAATCCGAAGCGCGTATAGTAATAAATATCACTAGGCCCAAAATACGTAACAAAACAACCCACAACATGTTTTAATAATTGTTACGATCCAGAAAGTTCTAAATTGAATACACGAAAAGGCAATAGAAATAAATAATATTGAAAATGCTTAGCTGTTCACTGTTCCAATTCTCTTTGAATTATTATCAACCTCTGGCTTTTTCCTCGATCCAGCCAAATTATCTTCCTTCCTGACTCTCCTCGACAAAGCCTCCGCCGACCTTCAAGCTGAAAACTCAAGTGCCGCTTTCTAATTTGTAACGCCTAGCAATCGTCCCTATCTCGCGCCATCTTTGATTCCAACTCGCGTGTAAAAGTCAAAGTCTAACTCTAAAGACGCGTTTCATTGGTCAGATTCGGTGCTAACGCCCGCGTCTGTGATTGGACATCTCGTTAAACAAAATAACATAAAGCCTGCTTTACACGCCCGCGTGCAGAGATAATAAAGCTCGTCCGCATCTACCTATCCGGCAAATATTCAATTATAGAGTATTTAACGGTTTGTGAAGCTTCTCTTTATTATAAACTTTAGCAGATAGATATTTTCGTATAATTTTTCAGCAATGTCTATTTGAATAGGCCAATATCGTTACAATGTATCTATCCCTCTGAAAAACATGTTTCCTATAAATTTATAAGCTTTGTATGTTTCCTATAAAATCTCGAATTCAGTACATTATAAATTATATTATAAATTAGTACATAATCCTCGATGACTGCATTAAATTTTTATGGATATTTCTGCCTTTGCTTTTATACCCCACATGATTTTACACATACATTTCGAATTCTTTCAAGTGAGTTTAGCTTTTTTCTTCTAAATATTTTTCTCCTAGTTTTATTTTGCATTACTATTATAAATATTTTATATTATACAATATATGTATTCTTATACGAGTTATTCGAAGTTATGCACACTTTAAGAATGTGGTTATTTCATGACACCATAAAAATACATATTTCATTAAGCGGCATGTTTTTTAATTCCTAATTAATAGTGCAATAAACTTTATTCTAAGCCACAAAGTTCACATTTCTATAAACTACACACTTTAATGGATAGAGGCCAGTCTGTAGATGTGCATCGTAGGCGAAACCGGTTAAGATTTAAGTAATTTGTACGGAAGTAAATTGAATACTACAGTACGCTTTACCATCTGTAATCAAATCCGCGACCTCGCAATGACAAACCGCGAACTTAACAGCACACCGCCTTGCGTATCACTAGCTAATTAATTATAAGATATTCCGTACAGTAGGTAATTGTAAGATATTCTTGTACATATGATACAGCTCAATCATTATGATGTCATCAAAATTTCTCAGTACATAGATTATATTTATTCAATAGATCCTCTAGTAAAATTTTCCACGAAAAATTACGTTTTTTTAAATATACTTACTCTCCCTTTTAGCTTGTCTCTTATTTTCATCCTTACACGTCGAAAGGAAAATATATTTGTATCTTTTCCTTTCGATCTGTAACTTTTTATAGGAGTTATGAACGGAGTTAATTTTTAAAAAATATCGGTATATATCATGTGCTATTTTGAAACCAGATGGTGCTAATGGCTGCTAATAAAATTAGCCGAGATATTTACACGAATTCATTTCAAGACGTAAATTGCTTAGAAGATATTCACTGAAGTCGTATAAAAACAATAGGTAGGTAATGTTATCTCTATAATTTTCAACACTTATTGATACTCTTGTTTCTATACTTGTTCTCTTACATTTTATATGTTTACATTTTATATGTGTTGGTCTGGTGGTAATGACTGTCGTCTAGTGATCCAGTGGTCCGTAGTTGAAACCCTATTTCAGAAGACAAACTAGTTAGTCCTTTTTTCACAGGACTAGCTTTTAGCTTAGTTTGAAAAAAGTAAGAATAAAAATATTAATACGATATGCATTCCGTGTTGGTATTTATATTTTTTTTAAAAAACAAACAAAACAAAAACGTTATCAGAGCAATGTAATATCAAACATAATAATTTGTTGTCTGTCCGTCCCTTCAGTCTGTCTGTCCCCGTAACTTTGTGTAACGTCCGTAATTTCGTTCGAATTCATGACTTAATTAAACGGCGGAGATGGGGCTTGAACCCCGGGCCAGCAAACCCGAATCGGTCGCTCTACGCATGTTGCTACGGCTGCCTCTCCGTGGATCGCCAAAAAGATACTATTAATATATTCTAGGGCTTAGCACAAACTTGAACCAATATTCCGTCATTTTGATGGGTTACAGTATCAAAATAAATAATCTTAAAAACTAAGTTAGTTAGTTATTTTCCATAAACTTTTCCGTCTCCCGGTTACAATATAAGAAATTTTATGGAAGTTGCGCCATAAAATCTTCTACAATAGGTGTTATCCATCGATATCTACCTTGAAAATTATAATTTTTAATCGCAATTTTTTTCAATTAACAAGTATTGGTTAGTAATATCCTTGCTGCGTTTATTGAATAATTAGAATCTATAAATTTCTTTATGCTGCTCATTTATCTTGAGGCGGTTTTCTTCATACCAGTAGTGAAATATTTTTCTGGGGCGTCGAATATTTATTACAAATACGTTCGCGATGTCTGATTCGACGATTTTGATTTCAATTATCTTATGACATCACAATAATAATTATTAAAGTAATCCCCTCGATCGTACCATACTTTCCGGTAATAAATAATTATTTATCGAATTATGAGATAACTTGAAGCAATTTTGTGAGATCGTTTGTACTGTTACAAAAGCGTGTATACTGCCTGGCCTACGTTGGAGAGTATGAAAGTGGTATCCAACAACCAACATCTAACCAATCTCACGAGATAGAACATGACTTAATTTGCAGAACTTATTATATTGCAGTATTCTTCTGCCCCTTAAGTCCCGGGTCATCGTTTACAACCTCTAATTGGACTTTTTCCTAAGTCCGAAGTCTGCTATATCGAAACTGATCAAAATTTGGAAGAATAAAAGTCCGGCTAGTAAAAACTCTGGTCTTTTCTACAGCTCATCTTTCTTTCTTTCTTTCCCGAGAAGTAAAGAAAGAAACATGCTCGACACCGTCGAGATATGGTGTTGGCACCATATTGTGCATAAGACAAACTGCGAGACTATAATTGATATAAACTTCATTCGTTTATATTAATTGTAATATAACGTTTATATTAATTATAATAAAACTTGTATAGCTTATAACACAACAATTAAACATTGAAAGCGTTACAAAAATCGAAACACTTAAAATCATTCACAAACTAGCAAATGGCGAAATACAAGACGAAGACATAAAATTACGCAAAATACACGAAAAACACCAACGCAACACTAGAACGGCTCAAAACTATCACATAACACACGCCAAAACATAAACAGGACAATCACTATTAATTTGCTACAGGTTAAAATTATACAACGACCTACTACAACAGACCAAACAACTGACTACCGACAAATTCAAAACAGATGTGACAAAAATGCTAAAACTCGGCCAATTATAAAAAATGATTGTGTATCTAATCTAAATTATATTATTATTATATTCCTGTATTGAATCATCTAAAAAATGTTATCCATGAACCTTTTCAGGTTTCTATTATATTTTTAAATAAAAAAAAATTGTGAAAAAATAATTAGTTAAAATATATTAAGGGCAACCATGCCGTAAAAGTGCTCTGCAATTTGGCACATAATTGTATGTATAAACATATGTAACAAAGGAAATAAATATTGAAAAAAAAATGCGAATTATATATAATAATTAATATAAACTTCATTCAAATGTAAGGGCATTATATATTTAAAGAGTTAAGGATGACGTTGGATAAGTATCCAACGAAACGTCGAGATTCGCTTCTCGGTAATATATACGGTTCGTATAAAATATCCGAAATTACAGTTAAACATTATAATATATTTCTTTAGTTTCCTCTTAAAAATTGTTATATTTTTTTCATCCCTAATGCCCATGGAAGTTTACTGCTCAACCTCATTCCACTGTACGTGATTATATTTTGCGATCGTCTTTTCTTTCTAAAAGGTAATCTTATTTCATGTTTTCTTCTTGTGTATTGTCATTTTGATTTTGATTTTTTTTTATTTTTCTTATGAATTTAAATGTGCCGTGTCCTTAAATTATTTTATATACATATAAAGTATGTAGGTAAATTAACGTTGATCATTTTCTGAATGTCATCTTTCCAGCATCACTTTGATTCTTATGTACCGATTTCTTTTTAAAATTATTCTCAGTGCCATTTTCGGAGTATTGTTAATTTTTTAAATTATTCTTCACTAATTAAAAATAGGATACTACTGCTGTTGCGGTAGTTTATATGAGATTATTAGGTTATGTATATTTTTTTGCAAGACTGTTTTAATATAGGTATTTTCAGATTCCCAAAAGTAAAATTGTTTTTGAATTTTTTTTTACATATTTTGTGCTCAAAGAAAAGTTTAGCTTATTCTTAATTCATCAGGAACTCCGTACTGATGAAAGGCTCTCCATAATACGTAAGAAAAAATATTCCGTCCATTTGGCGTGTTGCCGCATAAAACAGGTGCAGACAGCCTGAGGAAATTAGTTATCACTGGTAGTGACAAGAGTGAAGAATGCGAAGTCGATTTCCAATAAGATGGGCAGACCATGTTCGAGAAATGTCGATACATTAAATAAGACCCGGGATGGTGATGAGTGGAGACGAGCATTTCGTTCTGTAGAAGCAGACCGAAGGACCATGATGCTTAGATATGAGCACATCGACTGAAAGAGAGATAATCTTTTTTATTTCTGTATATGCAGCAGTATGAGTGGCATATATAACTTTGGGTAGAGAATTGTCAGCAGTATGAGTGGCGTAGATAATTTTGGGTAGAGAATTGTCAGTAGTATGAGTGGCATAGAGAATTAGCACCAATATGAAGTGACATACAAAATTTCAGGTGAAGAATTGTCAGTATTATGAGTAGCATGCAGAATTTAAGGTAGAAAATTGTCAGTAGTATGAGTGGCAACCAGAATTTCAGGTAGATAATTGAGAGTAGTGTAAGTGGCACGGAGAATTTAATGTACAGAAATGGCAGCTATTTTCCTCGGTCGTCTATAATATTATCTTCGTAATCACGCAGGTGTTCAATATTTACATTGGCCTAAATTGATTAGAATAATAAAATTAATGCTCGTATTGCAATCACATTCGTGATTTTGGTGTCATTTACCACGTAACATAATACGAGAGATTGTTGTTATGCATCCTGTTCGAGAGCGACGCCATGTATGTACATCGAAAATGTAATTATCACTGAATATTAGGCAACAGGAAACAATCTAAACATTCAAATAAGGGACGAAAGAATAGGCTAATTTCACTTTTTTTAATAGAAAAATCTTATCTTTGGTTTTGAAAATACGTTTATGAAAAAGTTTTTTTTTTAATATGTATATTAACATTAAAAAACGATTTTGTAAATTAACATTTTAAACTCCCGCCAAAACGCTCATTTTCCCAAGTGACGTCGTGCACCAATTGTTATGTCAATCTGACGTTTAACACGTAACAGCAAATTCGCGTATTTAGACGTTCATTCGTTTTTTTTTTACAAAAATAGCCGGCCTTTTTTATAGCGCTCGTTTTTATAGTGTGGTACCCAAATGTATTAATTCATTCCTGAAAACTTACGATAATGTTAGAGAAAAATTAAGCCAACATCAAGGCATCAATTTTCGATAAATTATCGGATTTTAGTCGTGAAAATCCGTCCTCCATTATTTTAAATCCGTTCTTATAGATAGCTATTTTATTAAAATGCATCACAATCACCGCAAAACCTATATAAACATTGAAACACGAGTAAAAACAAATCAACAAATTGAAGACGAAAATTAACCACAGAAAATAAACAAATTACCGTGACAAACACCATAGAATATATATGCTTTATCTATAATTCCTGCAAAGTGACGTCATATTGCGTTTTAATGGAATCGTATTTTTAAAATTTTTATTTTAAAAATTATGAATGAAAACATTATCCCACACCATCCATACTGAGTTACAAAATATAATTTATTTTTCTGAATCTATTTCATATATTTTCATAGATATCTGTAAAATGTGAAATTACCCTATTGGATTCAATGAAATATTTGTCTTCTGAATTTTCTCCCAATGCACCATTATTAATGTTTTCCATATTGCTTTCAATTCCAACATAAATATTTATTGTCTTCTAATTACTGTTTCTTACAATTGTCACATTCGGTAAGTTTTGTCCACAGTATCTTACACAAGAAGCTTACTGAATAGCCTACTTTTTATTAATGATCATAAAAATATTTTATTAAAGTTCCGCATTCGAATCCCGGTGATGACTGTTTTTTTACGTTAGGTAATGATTTATCTACATATCACATTTTTACTGTGGAATTGCGATTTCATAATTAAATCACTGAAAAATAAATCTAAAAAATCTACTATCGGAAAAATATGTACCTATTTATTTATTACTCGGGTCCAAACCGAATGATTTTTCTTACTGGAAGAATGTTCCCGATTACACTATTTACCTTCACGAAGGATTTTTGATTTTAATTCTAAATAAAAATATGTTACCTCTTGATTGGAAACAATAATGTCTCGTAACAATCTCAGGTAGGTAGAACAAAAAAATGATTAATTGAATTTATTTTAAGTTTTAAGTACATTATTAGTTGCATAAAGAATGGTCTCGGCATAGGAAAACTTGGTAACAGGATACAAATCAAAAAATGTATTTACATATATATTTACTCTTAGTCGAATAAATTCGTTGCCCTACATATTTTATTTACCACATCTTAACCAACCAACGAATAAACCACTCTTTGTTGCCTATCATAAATTAATCAATGATTTTTCAGTTCACCGACGAGGCGCACTTCCATTTGTGTGTGGGAAGATTTAAATATCCCAACTGTGTCCATCCGTCCATCTTACACATACATTTTCCGTTTTGTTTTTTCATGCACCAATCATTCATAGGGTTATAATTCTATATTTTTAAATATATTAACTATATACTGCCTATTCTCAGGTTGATTTCGATAGAAATATTGTCTGAAATAAACAATATTAAATATTTTATCTATTTTTGGCTATTTTTTTATTTTTTTATTTTTAATAAAACACTAACAGTATACTGGGTACGTGTAAGTGTCATCAGTCTTCTCTAGAAACATGCATATATTTAATGTATCAATGCACTGACATTGCGTTGTCTTATATCAAATAATGTTACAATGTCACTTTAGAATTTACATATTTTAACCGTTTATATTCTAATGTAATGTATATAATATCATACGTATGTTTATCTCTACTCTCTACACAATCCTAGAACCTTTTTGATCTAATCCAAATGTTGCTTAGTTTCTCTTTAAGAGCATGGCTACCCCACTCCTACCCTTTATATAAATGTGTGTTTTATTGAATGCCATCCTTTACATATTTTACTCGGTTGTATTCTAGGATACTAAGGATAATATAGTAATCCCCAGGATATTTCGTTCTCTCTGTTTTTTCTTCTTTTTTTAAATAGAGGTTTTTTAGATAGAGAACAGGGATATGTGTCGCATCAATATTCTTACTATTTTCAAACTTAACGCTTGTGCTATTAAAATAGGACCAACTTGCTGGTGTCCTGGAATGGAGTTTGAAACACAACCACCAGATCACTAGGCGAGCGTCGTGACCACTACACCAACAAGCTACTCATTGATTACATTAACATCTGACTGCTATTTTTGTGTATATCGTATTTTTAAGGCGAGCGAATCTGAATACATAACGATTTTAAAATCAAAACTTTGTAACAAATATATATTAGAAGCAAAACCAATGAAAACTGATTTTTAAACACTGTTTTTGCACGGCACTGGATTGTGTAAATGTAAAAATGCACTAAATACAATTATTATTGTAAGTTTACATTACGGTTAGCGAGCGGTTCAACCGCCTTTGTGTGAGTAATGGATCTCATGCGATTTTAGTAAAAGTATGACGCCATAGCCGTGGGAAGCACGCGTTATCGCAATTAGATGATGCAAATGAAGTAATTATAACAGTTAGTCTCAGAAGTTGCCAACTCTAACTGGAGCAATCGGTGTATATTATGTATTTCGTTATACATAAAAACTGTGTAACCCTCGACCACGGAGGAAAAAAATACATTTTCCTGCGACTGTGGGTAAAAAAACACCTCTAATCGTTTTCATAATATGACATTATAATTGACGTCTTCCTATTGGCCTATTGGCTAACCAAATGGCGTGATCGATATAATGTTAATTACTGATCTATTCAGCGTTAATCCGAATATAAAACTAAAAATTATTTTATAGATTTCAATATATTAAAAAAAATCATTTTTAAATAGTAGATATTTAGTATATTTACTTTGTATTACAAATTTAACAGTGAAGGGGTTCTACGAGCTCCCATATTGCCCTACACTTTCGCCGTACAGATTGGTATTGCTTTAATGCCAAAGCGATCTCCTCGTCACGCTGCTAAATTGCGAATTTAACAGTAAAAATTCTAGTTACTGAATGATATCCACGTAAAAAGTTAAGGCGGGAATTCACTTTACTGAACGACATTAATGTACTCGTTAGAATGCGACCACTATAAATTGGTGTGCGAGGGAGGGCGTCCCTGTCGCGTAACAGAAGTTGCCAGGGTGTAAATTTATTACACAATACATAATGTACAGAATGTCCGGTGACCGGTGTCGTAGCCTTTAACAGAAATTTGGTCGGGCAGCACTAAAGAAACCAAGCCGTAATGGTGGCCGTTCTATCTGTCAAACTGTCAGACGGTAATATCGGTCCATTATTTGCTTTTCAGCTTCGCAAAATTTTAATACTTCATTGGCAATTGTTCTTGCACCATCCCGGAAGTTTTGGACATAATAATTCAGTGTATATTGGTAACCAAGATGTCACAGCTCCCGAGCAAATACAAAATTGTACTGAATGACAGGGCGAGGGGCTACCGCCGGGTGCGGGCGGGGCGGGTTTTAGTTCTAAAGTCGCCGCACGCCAAGTTACGTTGGTCAAGCAATAAACCATAGCCATTGAGCACCACTGATCCCTTAAAATAGCCTTTGTGATGCATTCTGCCAAGCTTGACATTATCTGCTAAATATCTATTTTTGGGTCATCCCTTCGGATTTTATCCTGTCTGATTGTGTGAGACGTTTTTGGGCTTTTTATAGGTCTTTACATATAAGCTTTCAATTGAGTTAATAGTTTTCATATAAGCCTGCGATTGAGTTAGTGCGCCTAAAACGCGCACACAACGGAACAATGCGCGTATTGCGCGCTGTACCCACACTAACTCAATTACAAGCCTATATGAAAAGACCTATAAGTGTCACCTGCTCTCACTACATTTTCTGTCCAGCCTTCTTGCCTTCTTCTGGATATCTGGGAATATCTCGATGTTTCATATTCTCCATTATTAAGAAAGGCAAAAATACCTTTATTTCATATTTAAATATAAAAATAAATATCTTTCATAAATTGTAAAATATTTAAATTTTCTTTTTTTTTCTTTTTTTTCTTTACGCTTCAACAGGCCAAGAGGCCCAATTACAAAAGCGAAATACTTCACAAAACAGCCAGGCTTGAGTAAATCACATAGATTAATTGTGATCTCACCGTTAATCGAACCCGGAACCCTCGGTGTGAGAAACCACTGAGAAACCGCCCTGTATGCGTTCTTTCTGGCATTTTTTAATAAATGCTGCATAATATATTACACACTTAAATATAAATTGTAAACAATTATCAATAATCATATTATCAATAATATTTTCGAAGCAATATGCATTTCATTTATTTGTCTTAATCCGATTTTGACACTCCGAAATCAATCGTAAATAATAATCCGGAATGTTTTGGAATTACTACATTTATGTCATCCAAGTCGGTCCCCCATGACTAAGGATCGTGATCTTCACGAGTTCCCGCCCTTTTGACTATTCTTCTCCATCTTTCCCGGCATCCTGCAATTCTTAGCACTGTCACCAGAGAAGTGCCTGGAGCTTTTTCAACTTGGTCGGTCCAACGAGTGGGGGATCTTTCTCTTCTTCTTTGACCTGGACGTGGGCCACCATAACATGTTCTCCAGGTATCTTCTCCTCTAGCGAGAATGTCCAAAAACCGTTAATTTATAAAAATTCTAAACTAGCCCGGGAACCCAGGATTGGATTGCCTAATCACATAGGTAAGCCAAATCAAATAAACAGTATTTCATCTTATATCTAGAAAGTTATGGGAAATTGTTAAATGACCAAGTAAAATACAATAAATTTTACACTGAACCACTGTTGTTTCATCTTTCGACTATGTTCCCATTTGAATAAAAGTAGTCAAATACAAAGTTTCAAATGTTTAACCACTAAACTACTGAGTGTTTCAAAAATTAGAAATATAAAATAAAATAAAGATTTAATATTAATCAATCTACATATTATGTGCACAAACCACACAAATGTACACATAACTGCAACACCAAGTAATGCTAAAACAAATAATGGCAGTAGTATCCATTATATTATATTGACTGATTACATTATTATGTTTAAAACTAATGTCTCTATATGGTTTGCGGTTTTTTTTTCTGTCACACCATTTCATTTCAAACCAATCTCACTCGTAACTTTCTAAGTGTTTATTTGCAGCAATTGCGGCGTCCATTCCAGTTTTGCAGGACTTATTTGGTGAATCAAATTATAATCTAAACAAAGGAAATATAGTACGTCTGTGGTAACGCCGAATAAACAGCCTCGCAAAAAGGCCCAGGTTTTTAAACTGTAATGTGTTTGTAAGTAAAAGTTTGCAATTTATTTACAGCGAAAATTGCTCAAGTGATTGTGTTTTTTCAACACGACTAGACAACATTCGTTGTCGCAACGCCTGCATATTCCATATTTTCATTCTTCATTCTTTTTATCCACTCGCTTAAAAAACTACCGTTTCTCTTTCTTTAATGAATTTTTAAATCTTGAATTATTATTGAAGCAATTTTGGAGACGAAGTCATCACCATCAAAGTCCACTTTTTATTCGCATTAGGTACATTTTTTCTCGAACTTTCGCTATGGTTCCATGTGACCAAATTATGAAATGACAATCAATTGGAGGTATTCTTCACATTTTCTATTGAAATGTACTCATCTACATCAACAAACTCGTTATCATCCACTTTTATTTAGCAATATTATTTGATATACTAGAAAGCTGAGGTTTTTAAAATAGATTTGTAATGCGTGGCAGCCATTGAATATATTTTTATTATTACGACATTAGATTTCACATGAGAATTAAACTCAATACTAGCAAAAACAATCATCTGCGCCGATTGCTTTTAATAAGCCAATAGTAGGCACTATGCGGCCACTCAACCAATGGACGCAGAGAAATACTCAACCAGACACACCCCCGTATTCTCAGAATAACAAAAACACCCCTTGACCTTGTCCTAAAAATTCGAGCAAACGTCTTACATATGTACATAGATAGTGGACTATCCGGGCTCCTTAATTGTTCAAATTACACAATTGGTTATTTATCAATCTCGTAGAAAAAGTCGAAAGGTAGTTTGTTTGTGTGTGTAGTTACATATTTGAGCGCAGAGGCCGTGATCTTTAAAGAACACATTTTATCACGGGCGTCACGTTTTGGGCGACCTCTGTGCGGCAAATTTCCTAATAATACTTGTAGCAAAATGACGTATCTCCGAGTGTATGCAGAAGGGAGTGCTGGATGCTTTTATATACAGAATATAAATTTTATTTAGGCGAAGGGATTAATTAGGTCACAGCGGAAGTATGTCCCCCCTCGGATATATTTAAGACACATTTATACTGCAGTTGAAGTTTTTATTCTTGCATAATTAAATTCCCTAGTAAACAAAATGTATTTTTAACAATAGACGTCCGGCCATATTCTATATATATGATACATTGGGTACCGAGTGAATTGAATTTCTCAAGGTTTTTATACACATTTTGTTGGCATGTAGCGGATCGTCTACAATGGGTAGTGAAGAGTTAAGATTTACGTACCCTTATTTATTATTTATTTTATTTCGTAGGATGATAAAATGAATCTACCCTGTACCCGCCAGGTAGGTAGGAACTGTGACCTCATCGAGAACGACAGGAACTTCGAACTCTTCCGGGGGTTCGCTAGGGCGTGGGTGTCGCGCTGGGAACTGCTTCGTGGGTGATTTTATGTAGACTGGACCCGTGGCGTTCGGACTTGAACTCCATATCTGTGTGTTTACTGTTTTATCCTTCGCATTAGGGAGAGTTCCAATTTATTCTCTGTCCCCTCACTGCCCCACCACCACTATCATTCTTATACCCATGATATGCTTAATGCTTTTCTTATATGTTTTCTTTCTTGATTTTAATTTTTGATTTACCTTTTATATTACTCTAAAATTTTTCATTATATTACTTTGAGATTATTTTATCATCTCCATCATTATGTTTCTTTTGATTGTATATGTATTGTTATTTTTACTTTTCATTTAATAAAGAGTTTCTTGCTGTGGGAGAGGGACAGTGAATGGTCTTTTGCAGGCCTCTCTCCTTGCCGAGTGATCCTTTACGCGACGCGGCACGGAGATGGCCTTTAGAGTAAAAAATATGTCAGCCTGGCGATGTACGAGTAGATATGGGAGCTTTCGCTCATAAAACGGTCCTGTTTCCATTCACTGTACCCCCTAGGTGCCACATTGTCGCCTCATTCATAATTAATTTGTCGCTTTAACACTCGCCCGGCGTAAAGGAAAGTGGCGTGTAATTTTTAACACGTGCGTCGTACATTTACCATTTTCTATTTTATTTACGTACCGTTCCGACTCATGCCCACAATCTTAACGCCTATTGACCTGGTTAAGTTCACTTCGAGGTTAACGGTTCTTGTGTGACCTTTCTCGTATTTCTAACCTTCGACAGCTGGGGTAGAAATAAAGAAAATAAAACGAATTCATGAACATGGTGCAAGATGATGGAATGTTTTTATGAATAATCCAGATTTTAATATTCTGTGTTTAATAAGTTTATTATTATTACCATTTTCTTAACGCAGTGTTCGCTTTATAATGGCGGTTTTCATCGTAATCCGCTGTATAAACCTATTAGGTTGATGCATAATTGGACGTAGTTATGAAGAAAGCATCCAACCCACAAAATGCTAAAAATGAATAATGGGTTTGGTCAGCTCAATATGATATCTTTATATGTTGAAAACGTACAAGTTCCAAGTGATAATTTTTTTTTGTAAATTCAATATTTTTCTTACCCACATTACGGCCATCACCATTAAATTAACTTTTAATCTCAAAAAAATGTGGTTTTACTGTTTTCTGCGGCTTCAATTTATTGCAAACAAACAAAAATATTGATTGAAAACATCCATGTGGTATGGACGCATTATGCAACTTTTTAATTCTATTTTTACTAAACTTAATAATCTTGTATAATAATCTTGTAGAAAACTACTAGGGGGATTGAACGTCTTCTACGTCTCAGATAATACTTTTTACATCATGCTTTATAAAATACATAGAACAAAGAACCCACATTTAAAAAATACTGTTTTTCGAACATTTAGACATTTTGTAAAAAGAATCCAACCTGTAAAACACGTCACATCTCTGTAAACAACATTTTTTTCTTATAAGAACATTAAAAATATATATTAAAAAAACATCTCTAGAATGAGCCCTGCTCAAAAAAAATATGCAATAATGAATTAATAGGTTTTTTTAGCTTCAAATTTTTAGAAGCCATTTTCTTAGTTCCATGTTTTTTGGGTTGGATGTTTTCTGCATAATTACGTCCAATTATCAAACTTTTTTTTAAAAAAACACATTGTAACATAAACAAAAACAAACTCAAAACATATAATATACAATAATCATTCGGGGGCGTAGTCACTATCATTGTCAATTAACTGCATCCAGTTTCCTACCGGTGCAACTTCCGTCCTGTTCCACAACCGTCAGAAGGGCCTGGTCGTCAAAATCCGAAGGTTGATTCGCTCCGAACTTGTCACCTGAGCTGGTGTCTCCAGCTTTGAAGTGAAAAAACCACTCTCGGCATGCCCTTTCGCTAATCGTTTCAGTTCGACTCGCATTTTAATTTCTAACCACATTAAAGAATTACTTACTTACTTCCATCACGCCGTTTCTCCGAGGGGGTAGGCAGAGAGGATAGAGCGCCACACTCTTCTGTCCTGACATACAACTCTCGCCTCATCCACATTCATATATCTTCGCATGCAAGGTCGCCGGTTATTGAGGCTTCTAACGGGACCATCTTCCAGTATCTGGTTAATCTGGTCATGCCACGTCTTCCGCGGTCGCCCTCTCTTTCTGGCGCCATCGACACTTGCATTATATATGTTACCATTCTTTCCTCATTCATTCGCTCAATATGCCCAAACCATCTGAGCGACCCTTTTTTAATTCTATTAATTATGCTAAGATCAGCTTTACATTCGTTCCTAATATCTGCATTCTTTACTCTATCATAAATTGATTTGCCACACATACGTCTGAGGGATCTTAAAGAATTATATCATGACAAATGTCAATTAAACGTCAAACGAACGGAAGGTAATCGATATAATACGTGGGGTATAAAAACAAAAACAAAGTCAAAAAAAATGTAGTCATCGAGGATTAGTAATTTGTACTGAATCCGAAATTTTACAGGGATCATGATTTTGGAAAAGATACATAAAATGTAGAATTTAGTACATTTTAAATTACTGCATTCAAACGTGACTGCATTCAAAACATTTTCTCAATTTTTTGGATATATCAGCCCTTGCTTTTATACCCCACATATATTGCTCATTTATATCGGTAGGAAAGGCTGTGTAGGCTCAAAACGTAGGTTTTGCACAGGGTCCCGAATAGTAACCATAAGAAATTGCTAAAGATTGTGTTGAAAACAGACAGACATTCGGATTTATTTTAAGCGATCTCAGAAAAAAAGGAAGACTCTTTTTTTAGGATTTTCTTTGTTTCGTTAAATATTTTTTTAGATATTTTAGAAATGTTTCATGGATTACGGTTGTTTTGGCTCTCAAAATTTTACTGATAATTTAATACTAGAAGATTGGGATATAGTGACTGATAATATCCCAAGTCACTCTTAGATATGCATATTTACGTTATTTTGGCTCAGAATTACAATGTACTTGTGGCATTATGGCAATGGTTATTTCTGTGAATATAAGGAATACGAGTACCAGACTTGCTGGTACGAAAGAATATAGTTGTTGAATGTATGTATTATGTATTTGTCATTTCAGTCAAAAATAGATTTAAAACGTATAAATTGGATCTCAGTCACAAAAACACGTTTACTTATTACATATTATATCCAATACCAGTTAGTAAACGTCAAAAAATTATTCATTTGAAAAGAGTGGGATATACGAAATTACTTGTGGAGATTGTGATAGTAAATATATGGGCCAAACCACAAGAAACCTAAATATAAGAATAAAGGGACATCGCTGTTATTTAAGGAACAACAATTTCTCAGAATTTTCCAACCATATAATTAATATCAAGTATTATTTTGATAATCACAGACTAGAACTACTACACTCGATTCCTCATAAAGGTTTGACAGTGAACAGTTTGGAAACCGTTTAAATCCAAAACAATTTGAATTCTGACAAAAAACTCATAAACAACATCACATTCTTACAAAAGGCTCCGCTTCTCAGCATCTTCCTCTTTACACCTGATGATAAGAGGGACTTCTCTCGAAACTATAAACTCAACGTGTGTGCATTACAAATTTCAATTTAGTTTAAATTAAAATAGTCAAACCTACATTTTGATTTTTTAGAAATTCGCATGTTCGAAAATGAAAACATCCAGCAGAGCAGGCAAGTAATGGACTTTGTAAATTCAGTACCTACCTGTAAGCAAAATTTTGTATGGCTATTTTTTTTGTATTGTATTGGGTTGGACAGTGCTAAATTGGTTAGACCCACATACACCGCAGAGGTTCGGGCGTCAGTCGGATCACCTTTGTCCGCCGGGCTAATTTAACGTCTTTTGTACTCGACGCGTTACGCGAGATTTGTTTTGTACAAGGAAGGTTGGTGTCACCTCGCAGACCACGTATCACTTCCAAGTTTTCGGTACAGTACGGTACGTAAGATATTAAGATCGTGATTGGTAATGCTCAATTTAAAATGTGCTTCGTTATTTATACGTATCAAATGAAATTTTAATATTTGAATTTTCACACGAAGCAAACACATTGTGGTGAGACATAGTATCTTTACATAAAATAAATCTTTGTTTAACACCACTTTATTGAGTTTAAACCAACTAGTTTCAACTCACAGCTGAGTCTTCATCAGGGTTCAGTATTAACTAAAAAAAAAACAGAATTACAAGCAATCAAGAAAGCATTAAGGGAAGAAAGAGACAGAATGTCAACTGTGGTGAGGGTTGGGAGTAGCTTGTTGGTCTTGTGGTTAGGACACTCGCCACGTGATCCAAAGGTTGCGGGTTCGAACCTCGCTCCAAAGTAGCGAGTTAGTCCTATTTTCATAGCACAAGCGTTTATCTTAGTTTGAAAATAGTAAGAATATTGATGTGATACGTATTCCGTGATCGCGTCTCTATTTAAAAAAAAATTGTTAGAAATCAGTTTATTTCACACACATCCAAATCTTTTTTTAAATAGAGATGCGAACACGGCATACGTGTCGCAATAATATTCTTACTATTTTCACAATAAGCTAAACGTATGTGTTATTAAAACAGGACTTACATGCTGGTGTTCTGGAATGGGGCTCGAACTACTGACCACCAGATCACTAGGCGAGCGTCATGACCATTACACCAACAAACTACTTCAATTAGAGTACCTTGTTATAGCCAACATTGAGACCAAATTTTTAAATCTATTTTTGATGTAGGAAGTAGGGGAATATCCTCTCACAAATTGGTGAAATGCTATTGACGAAACGTGGCACATTTTGTGATAAAGTTAAGTTTCGCCAATTCGTCCTGCTCTCTGAGTCACGCGGACCGGCCACCGCGCGCAGGACCAACTCTCACAATGGGACAACAAAAGGTCAATTAAGGGGGTCAATTGGATCCCCTTTGGCCGTGCACAAACATCGTTGGCAACTTGCCTCTCAACAACTCAATACTGCTTAGACAATGCACCCGCTGAATTGGCCTATTCAGCTGCAACAACCTTGGCCTCGAGGAAGGCATTAAGCAATTGGGAGTAGTCAGCGTGACAGATTGATTTAGAGGTAATAGAAGTATCAAGACGCCGACTAGACTAATCTCACTGCACAGTGTTATCACATTGAAAATTGGAAGAATTGGACAATTGGCGAACTGATGCAAGGGTGCCGGGATGGTCGGTCCGTGGTCATTTTTGCACCGGGCTCCTTGCGGGTGCAGGCGGACATCATGTCTGTCACCTGTTTTGTTCGTGTAATCGGTGACGAGTGTTAGTTCTCGAGTGATTTTTGGTTTTGGTGTTCCAGCGGCGGTGCAGTTATGCGACAGTAATAATTATAAAACTATCGTTATCGTCGGGCGCGTGCAGTCAGTACATTGAAGCATGAGTTATTGTGTTTTGTTTAGCACAAAAATAGGCATGGCGCGTCTAATTTTTTGCGTGATGGTACAATAGTATTTTTTAGTCTATATGCAGTTGGTACATATTGTCTGCGCCCGGAATATTGAAACCGTTTCAGACAGACGCTCGTATCCATACTGCAATGATACTAGAATGTGCAAAGGCATAAAATCACACAAGGAGGTTGTTTTGACTGTTGCATCGATAATCGTAATATTATGAATTGCAATACAATATTATTTTTAAATTTCGATTTAGTCTGAAAATATGTGTATATTGCTTTGCGAAAGAGGAGTATTGTATGTTCTACGTAAGTTGTTACGTAAACAAATACGTCTTGAAAAAAAAAACTAATTTAATTTTTATCTGAATTTATGATATATTTCACTATATTTTTAAAATATTTCATTTCGATTTATTTCATACAAATTCTCTTATTTCAATGTACTGATTGCACGCCGCTGGTTCTTGTTGAAGCCGAATTGCTGTTTTAGTTTTTCATTTTACATTTTTAAAATATTTTTGTTTATAACGAATATTTTGCTTTTCTTTTTCTAATTTATTTATCTATTGTGCGTGTAAACATGGGAGATTTGCATCATTGGTTATTCTGATCTGCGTACAAAATACAACATAGATCGAATGACAGCTCGCTCCGCGCTCAACTCTGTGCTGTCCTTTAAAGTTTTTGAGGTCTTCGTGTATGCTCCATTAAGCTAACCAACCTTTTTTTTTTATGTAGTCTTGAATATTTACCGCATAGTTTTAAAAAAAATATAATCATGATCGTATTACTTCAATAAAATAGCAATGTTGTGTCAGTTTGATTTTACATTGCGGTATTAAATTTTGAAATTTATCAATTTGTATTTTTAAGAACATTTCTATTACAAATATTTCTATTGCAAAACTTAAAGTTTGCGTCTAAATTTATTTAATAACGCTATGAATCGCAAGAACCCATTATCATGCAGCACAGTCTTCAATGCCAGTATGAAAAAATACCAAAGAAGCGTTTATGTCAAATTTAACGCAAAATATTATTTTACAAAAAAAATAACTCGATATCTAGAGTTTCATAAATAAGATTCTCAAGTCTTCCTATTGACAAATACTTGAATATCTGTTATCTGCCAGAAAACAATTAGGTTAGATCGATTTTTTCCTATTCGTTCGGGTGTATAGTAATGGTTGCCGCTAGGGCGCGGCGACAGGACCCGCAAATGTAGTCTGGTAAATAGTGCCAGTAAAGAAACATGTTTGTATATTTTAAAAGCATTTTATCCAAAGCATACTGAATTTAAAATCCGACTATAAAAATCAGTTAAACATATTTTATCTAAATTTGGTTGGCGTATTATTATCATCATATTTTAATTCGTGATAAAATGGAAAAATTCTCCCACGTGCGTAGTGTGATGCCCAGTGCTAGTCTAGGTAAGGAAAACGTGGTGATAAGTATTCTTCGTCCAACCCGGAACATCCGCTGAGGATCCTAGTGCCGGGATCTCATGAGGAAGGATAATTCCAAACTGCTGTTACAAATTACTGTTTTAAAAAGTGCATTAATAATCAAATAACGCGAAGCAGTACTCTGCATGCAGCAATTAGACATTTGTTAGGGGGATATTAATTTAAATAAGTCAGGGAGGAGACATGACATCACCCCTTAAAGAGCAATTAAAAAGCACGCGGTTCAAATCCTCTTCCCTTAGTTGCAATTACATATATTAATATTGATTTAAATTCTAATTAAATAAGACAGCTGCGTCGCGAACTAAATCCATGTTATTTGGAACGGCTTTGGAAAAATACAGTAAAAATAAATTTTCGTAAATAAAATACATATTTACAATATACAGCAAAACTTCGTTTATTCGTTATTCAAGGGACCCAAAAAACGTTTCGAATTATGTGGAACCCCGTTAATTCGAAATTCAAGGTACAAAAAAATCGCAAATTTTGTGAAAAACGTCTGTATTTTTGCACATTTCAAGAAATCATCAAATTACCCGATATTGACATATTTCTTGTTCTCACTTGCGAAAAAATCGAAATATTTTTTCAATTTCGTTGAATTTTAAAAAAATAATCGAATAATGTGAACTAAAATGTATTAATTACTAATAGAAAATTATTTCGCCATCGAGTTACCTTTTTTTTTTAAATATTCTGAACGTTGTATTTTCGCGTAAAATGAATATGCCTTGTAATCAAATCTACAAGCCAAAATGCAAGATTTCTTATTTTTCTTTTTTAATAATACGGCATTTCTTTGTTTCAGAATAAAAATGTCTCGGACTTCCAGACTTCCTGTGATATTAGCACTTATTTTACATCTTTATGGTACGTATTTTATTTTATTCTGCTCTTTTAAATGTATGCATAAATACTATATATTATATTTCTTAATCTCAAACTCTGGTATTTATTTATTTTAATTATTCTTAAAATAACACCCACTTTTTCATTAATGCAATTTCTAAAACATTGCGCAATATCTTGATACAACATTGTAGAACAATTGCATTATTGTGATGACATTTGAGAATTATTTAAAATCTAGAAGACATAAATAGTTACCTACCTGCATTACAGTTTTATAATTTCAAATTTGTGACAGTACAGGTGGATTTGTTTGTTTTCTATAAGAAAATTATAACTTCAGAACAAAAAAAGTTGAACATTTCCATGTAGTTTATAAGTTCATAAAAATTGTAAATGACCAAAATGATTTTTTAATAAAATATTGAAATAATGTATTAATTTTTTTTCCTACACAGTTGCCATAGCCACTAATCTACCACCGGTCTTTACTCAGGATATGAGTGATCTAGTTTTATTGGAAAATACTCCGGTTGGGACTGTAGTTTATACTTTAGAAGGAAAGGATCCTGAAGGATCTCCAGTGAGTATAATGTTGAATCATTTTTAAGTTTTATTTATTTGTTCTTTTTACATAAATTAATACAATTTAACATTTAAAATAAAAGGAAACAATTTATTATATTTCTTGACTTGTGTATAGAGAAGAAGTATTGCAGATGTAAAGTTATGATTAAATTATGTTATGTAAAGTTAAATTAAAATTCTGCATAATATGATTGGCATAATTGAACAGTACGGTAAACATGACCGATCCTTCTGAGATTAAATATCCATGGTCTAGTTAGTGTCATGATTTCAAAATATAAACAGAATTTACCGCGCAATTGGGTACTAAAGAATACACTTTAAAATTTCGAAAATTTCACCATACATTTTGACATATGAGATATGAGTCACTTTATCTAAGGACAAAGCGCAAACCATAAACTAGAAAAAAAAATACTAAGCAACAAAAATATAAAGAGTTCCAACATTGAGTATTCATCATGTTTCTACTGTCTATAATTTACGTGAACATTTGGTATGACCTAAAAATAAAATTCTCGTCAACAAAATCTTGTCTATGATTTACATTTTTCCTTAGATAAAGAAAAGCTTCTCAAACATCAAAAATGTATGATGAAATTATGGAAACTTAAACGGTATTAACAATTTTATTACTTACATGCACGGTCAATTCTGTTTTATTTTGAAATCAAGACACTCAACTATATTGTGGATACTTACTCTCAGAAGGATCGGTTATGGTTACAGTATTGATCAATTTAGCCAAATATCCTTTTGATCGATTGCATCAGAATAAATACTGTCTTAAAATTTGCTTGGCAATGTAATATTTATCAGTGATTAGTTTAAAAATAGTCAATCGCTGTTATTTGTAAGTCACAAGTCGCTAACAATGATTGAATATCTTAAAATATTGTATTTTTGACTCAAAATATTATATATTGAACAGCGTTATCAAGCGGAATCAACTTTAAAAATATTTGGCATAGACGGCTGGTAAAATATATCTATTTTGTTCGTAGTTCTTATTTTATACGGTGTTCATTTTCACAACGAGAGCACATGATCTGAGTATTCTTGCATACACCTAAGAAATTAATATTCAACTGTTTTGAGCTTACTAGTTTTGAGACTAATCTTATTTACAATTACAAAAATTACAAATTACAAAAAAAGTAGATAAAAAATTGTATTGAAATGTTGATCACAGTTGTCGTTTTCAATCACTGATATTATCAAATACCAACCACACTCACACCAGTAACAACAGCAACAGTGTAGTAATGTAATCCTTCTCTAATAGTATTTTAAGTAGAAATTTATTCAAGATTAATAAAAATTTCAAACTTGTGTAGGTACTTACTCCATTTATTATTTTTAGGTAACATATGGACTGACGGGGACTGATAGGTTAATTGTTAACCCAACAACTGGAGAAGTTACCTTGGCTGAACCTCTTGACAGAGAGGTATATCTACATTTGCCTTTACATAATAATTAATTAGTCAATTAAAACTGAGCTAAGCAATTTTTATTAGGAAAATGGAACTAATTGCGAATTATACTCATTACTTTGATGTTCAGCATTGACAATTATATTCTTGATTTTAAACAAATTCTAATGTGGTGGAAAAAATAATAGTAATTAAACTCCTTTTTATCTATGAGAGCTGGGCCTCGATAAGAAGGTGGCTAGGTATGGCTGCACCCTTGTATGCCTCAGATAGGCCCTGATACGTACATATACGTACATATATGTACATATTTTGGTCAATTTGTAATTATAATTTTCATAAATATATTATATGAATCAATTAGACAGATGACTACAGCAAGGGGACTAGAATATCAATTTCGCTATGTTAACATTTAAGATTTAAAAAATTTCAGACTTACAAGACTTGTATGATATTGTATGTACCCATGTTTAACGACTGATGGCACTACTGACACAAAATCTGTGTACCATTGTTTAATGCCATCTTTCGCACGGCACCTGTCGAAATGTTAGACAGATTTATGGAGTAGTTTTGTTGTGCCAAATATGAAAATATGAGACTCCTTTTTTTTCAAAAACTGAACCTCACTGGACTAGTCTAGTAAATGTTATCAATTTAGATTACATTGGCTGAGTGCATATTGGGTACACTTCAAAATCATTGTGTTATACAAGTAGATAGAACCTCGTTAATTCGAAATCCAAGGTACAAAAAAATATCTCAATGCGATTACGAAATTCGCCAAAAATTATAAAACTCATGAAAAAAGTCATTAATTTTATGAAAAAGTCCGTATTTTGCATATTTAGGAAATCATTTCGAAAATGGAATATTTTTTATGCTAACACAAAGATCGCGATATTTGTATTATTAAGTACCCAATATTTAGGTACATATTTGTTGTTCTCGATTACGAAAAAAGTCGAAATATTTTTTTAAATTTTGTCAAATTTCAAAAAAATTAAAAATTATGTGAACTAAAATGTATTGGTTTATGGCTCAAGGGACTAAAAATTATTTCGAATTACAAATTACTGGGGATTTTCGAATTATTGGAAGTTAATCTACCATGAAATTAACATTTTGGGACTTGTGGGTTTGAAAAATTTAAAAATTATGTCAAATTATCGGGGTTCGAATTAACGGTGTTTTACTGTGTTATCTTTCTCATTGATAAATCTAATTTGTTTTAAAATATCGTAGAATTGTGTTCTCAGATTACAATTTCCCAATCAAAAATCTCATTTTCACCATAATATTTAATAAATATAATTAATTTGGTTTACTTTCCAGGTCAACGAGACATTGACATTTCAAATATCCATAGGGGATGTTGTGGAGGATATCAACAATAATGTTGTGAGGGAGATGGTGACTGTCATCATTTTAGATGACAATGACAATGCACCAGAGTTTAAGAATGTAAGTTGATCTTTATTGAGAATATTTCAGTATCAAATACTGTTGAAATAGGATAGTGCCCAATTTAATATTGTCTTCTTCAGGTGATCTTCAGGTGATACGAGTGTAATTATGTATTTAATTAAGATGAATTATAGAAGTCTCACAGAGACGAAGCTATTTATATTTATTTTTTTATTTTTTATTTATTTAACATAACATTAAATTTCATTACAAATATAATTATACAATAATAATTTATCATACAATCATATAATAAAATATGTAACTACCCAACTAGGCTGGCCTATTTTAGGGCAAGTTATATATTTCATTTTAAAACATAATATTCGACTATAGGTACTCATTAGTATATATAATTAATTAATGATTTAGAGTTCAAATAAATTAGTACATTATAAAATTTTTAATTAGATTAATACAATACAAATATTTTAATTAAATTAATACAATAAAAAGTTAAATTAGATAAATACATTATATAAATTAATACATTAGTCTATGACAAAATATGATAAACATATATGGAAGTCTCTTGTACGATGGCCCAGGGCAACCTTATTACAACCTGTATGATCACTCTAGCAACGTTCACCATTTCCATCGTAAGAACGTTCACACGTCAAATTTTTGAAAGTTTTGTATATATTCCAATTCTAGGAACCCTCTGTATATTTGATTGGACTGTGCTAGAGACATCTGTAGTCCTTACTCATGAAATGTACATAGATTTCATAGCTGGTAATGATACCTCTATATTTTTTTTAATGCATTGATACACCTCAAAGTCTTACTCTCAAGTATTACGTTATAACTTTGTCTCACACATACATATTTGGGGATGTATGAATACGAGCAACTTAAGAAAATTAAATTGGCAAAAATGTGCGCAAAACACATTACCATGCGCAAACTGTGACAAAAAAATTGACTCAGTAATATTTAGGGGCCAGGGTGATATCGACCACTCTTTTCTTTCGAGGCACAGTAGGCAAGTGTGAAAAGCACTGGTTTCTCATTTGGTATAATTTTTTATCTTAAACCATCTCTGATTATCGGGAATCTACTATGTTTCCAGGATATATTAAAGGTATATATATATATATATATATATTCTCGTAAACAGTCGATTACTTCCCGAATAAAAATGGAATAATATAAATAAGTGAATTAATAATTCAAAGAGAAACATTTAACTATCAAATATTGACGACTTGTTAAGTCGCTGGGATAGTGAAATTGGTAACACGCTGTGCGCGAAACACAGAGGTCCGTGGTTCGAATCCAGGTTCCAGCATTTAATTTTTCAGTTTTATTATTTGATATTTGTGTATTTCTCTTTATTTCATTTATTTATTTCGTATTAAATATTACGGGACTCGTTTCCTTAAATAAAAATGAAAAATATGTTTAATAATATATATATATGTATTTATTTATTTATTTCAACGGTTACAAAACCTATTACAGTAATTTGATGTTGTACTAATTACCTCATAATATAAAATGAGAGAGTAAGTAAAAGTAAGTATAAGATAATGTGTGTTGTATATGTATAGAATGTATAAAATGTGTAGAATATATAAAAAAATGTGTAGAATACAGAGTTAATATAAAATAACATAATAATGTCAAAAGTAAGCATAAAATAACAGAGATAAAATAATAATAATTACAGAGTAAATATACAATAACAAAAGTATTAAGAAGAAGTAATATATATTCAATAGTATATATATAAAGATAAACATCAAGTAGTCCTTTATTAAAAAAAAAGTTACATGTTATGTTGCAGACTTTGAGTCTAATTGGCATCCAAAATTATATAATGGCAGAGGATTACAGCACTCAAAATAATACTGTTCACTCAGCCATTATTACCAAGTATTTCCCACATTCAATTAAATCATGATATTTTGTATGTCAACTGAATTTGTTGCCTAACTTCTGCAAAACAGATTATTAGATATATTTTTCATTGTTCACAGACACCGTACGAGGCCGATGTTCCTGAGAATGCACCATTGGGTTCGACAGTTTTGAGTAACATACTCGTTGAAGACCGCGATTCGGTTGGAGAAACTCTTGAACTCAGTTGCATATCTGTTGCTCAGGTAACAATTGTTTTGTTGTTTTAAATGAAAACAAAATTATTTTATTTTATTATAACTTTGCAAACGGAACTTCTAATCTTTGTGTGCGAATCAGGTAGGTGCCTGTAAGCCGTATATAAGCTGGATTTGGTTTTAATGTGTGGCAATCTGATATTTGCATATTATTTTTTAAACTGCTGTCTTTTCTTTCACATGATTTTGATATTGATGTAAATTTTTTTAAGATTTACGTATTTTATTCATATGTATGTAGTCTGGTGTTTAAAATTTATAATTTATATATATGTAATAATTCACCTGCAGACAAATGTCCATGTGATGTTTTGTGGGTCTGATATGTAAAAATAAGAAAAATGATACATAAATAAATTATTGTTTACAATTATTCTAGTGGTCCGAAGCTTGCGGAGTTTTTTCCATAGTCACAGATGAGTCTTCGTCACAAAATCTATTGAAAGCATCCTTGGTTCTGAAAGCTCCCTTGAATTACAACAGCAAGAGCTCTTACCAGTTTCAACTCATCGCCACGGTAAGCTTTATTAAATTTATATTGTCATGAGAGTGTAGAAATATAAAAAAATTACATATAATAGAGGATTTTCTAGCACGCAGAATGTTTTAGAATCATCACAAATTACTAGAAAGATTTAGAAGTCAGTCGATCAATGTTTGCGAAATGACATTCCCTATTTAATGGGCGACATAACTGACACACAGAACAGTTTACTGAGACAGTTCGGCAATTCCACAGAAACAAGTGGGCAGTTCAGTGCGCATATTGACCAGCGATAAATTAAGAAAATACCTACCTAATGGGTGTTTGACAGTAAGTGCGATCACAGACATAGATACAGAATATTCTGGAAAGATGAGTATAAAGTGTTCCGCAGATGACTGATCAGAGCAAAATTAGTCGTAATTACATAATATTGCTCCAGCTATGTTTGTGTTCAGCGACTTGGTATAAAAAAAATTTCAAGCGTTTCATTTGTCTCCCAAGATTGCGATCGCGTGACAATATCTTTAACTAGTTGTATATTTTTACTTTATTTTAACATACTCAATGTAATCTATTTGCAACTCCAATGTCTAAAATTTTAGTACTACCCGCTTTACTCTGCTAAAAAGTTATCTTTAATTCTTGAAACATAAGAGTTTGTTTAAAATTGTTAAAAGAGTTATTATTATCCCGCACAATATTCACCCACGGGCTCCACAGTCATGAGAATAAAACGATGAAGAAATATTTTAAAAGTTTTAATTTCCAGGATGGCTCTCTAAACTCTACAACCAATGTTGAAATCCGAGTGGTGGACATCCAAAACCTGCCACCTATGTTTGTGGGATCCCTGGCTGCAGTGCTCAGCGAGGATGTACCCATAGGATTCCTGGCGCTGACCGTACAAGCCAAGGACGGAGATAGAGGACACCCCAGGAACATTAGTTATGATCTACTTACCAGTAAGTTTGTAAAATCTATGTTATGCATCAAATATTTTTGTTAAACTAAAACTAAAGAAAAAAACTAATAATATTTTTTTTTTTATGTAAAACTGTTTTCTTTTACCATTAAAAACAGTATGTTTATGTCAATTGATGGCAATATAATCAGGTTTTGCTGACGACATAATCATCGGAAGAGCTCTAAGAAATGTCAATCTTAATGTTCATGTTTTTGTCATGCCAAGGTATTTAAATAAAAAATACATATTCTTCAGACCTGCGCAACCAGATCCGGTTAATTGTCGCCTTTGTCATTCTTTCCAAGAATCCATTTACCCGTGATCTATTTAGTCCCAGGTCCTTGAGAAAACTATAAACTGACTTGGCTGGTAATCTTCTTGCTCCAACCCCCACTGGATAAAGTTTTGTTCTATAACCATTTTTGAAGGTTGTCGTATAACCATCCAATATTCCCTTTATTAAATTTATATGTACAATTTATAAAATAAGAAAAATCACCAAATGATGCGTACAAAAGTCTTCATATTTTTTGTAGCAGTAGGCACTGTATGTGGAGTTACTATCGAGTGTATAATGAATGAAAAGGTAAATGCATTTGCCTAGCATTTATCATACCTTGAGATTGATACATCAAGAATAAGTAGCCTCTTTTTTTGTTCTTTTTACATAAATACATTTAAAATAAGGCAACGATTTATTATACTATATGATAGTCAGAGACTCGTGTATAAAGAAGGAGTATTGCAGGTATTAAGTATAAATATGCATTAATCTTAGTAGTACAAAATAGAATTGAATGTATAACAATTACGAGTTGTATTTTTAAATTGCAGATCCTCATGACTATTTCATCCTGGACAGTGTAACAGGTGAACTCCGAACTGGAAAGCCATTGGATAGAGAATCATTGGCTGATGCTTCTGCTCCGCTTAATCTTACTATTAGGGCAAGTATTCACCTGCACAGTAAACATTTTACCCACCTCAATAGTAATCAAATAAGAACATCGCCATGATCAATTAAATTAGATAGTCTTGCATCTACTGTTAAATTCAACATGCGACAATGAAAATGATTGCAGTTTGGAATTCCATATCTTGCAGACTGTGTTCTTAAAGACATATCTGCCTTAAAGATCCAGAACTGGAGAGAGCTGGTACATTTGGAATCCCATATCTTGCAGACAGTGTTCTTAAAGACATATCTGCCTTAAAGATCCAGAACTGGAGAGAGCTGGTACATTTGGAATCCCATATCTTGCAGACAGTGTTCTTAAAGACATATCTGCCTTAAAGATCCAGAACTGGAGAGAGCTGGTACATTTGGAATCCCATATCTTGCAGACAGTGTTCTCAAAGACATATCTGCCTTAAAGATCCAGAACTGGAGAGAGCTGGTAAATTTGGAATCCCATATCTTGCAGACAGTGTTCTCAAAGACATATCTGCCTTAAAGATCCAGAACTGGAGAGAGCTGGTACATTTGGAATCCCATATCTTGCAGACAGTGTTCTCAAAGACATATCTGCCTTAAAGATCCAGAACTGGAGAGAGCTGGTACATTTGGAATCCCATATCTTGCAGACAGTGTTCTCAAAGACATATCTGCCTTAAAGATCCAGAACTGGAGAGAGCTGGTACATTTGGAATCCCATATCTTGCAGACAGTGTTCTCAAAGACATATCTGCCTTAAAGATCCAGAACTGGAGAGAGCTGGTACATTTGGAATCCCATATCTTGCAGACAGTGTTCTCAAAGACATATCTGCCTTAAAGATCCAGAACTGGAGAGAGCTGGTACATTTGGAATCCCATATCTTGCAGACAGTGTTCTCAAAGACATATCTGCCTTAAAGATCCAGAACTAGAGAGAGCTGGTACATTTGGAATCCCATATCTTGCAGACAGTGTTCTAAAAGACATATCTGCCTTAAAGATCCAGAACTGGAGAGAGCTGGTACATTTGGAATCCCATATCTTGCAGACAGTGTTCTCAAAGACATATCTGCCTTAAAGATCCAGAACTGGAGAGAGCTGGTACATTTGGAATCCCATATCTTGCAGACAGTGTTCTCAAAGACATATCTGCCTTAAAGATCCAGAACTGGAGAGAGCTGGCACTTGGTGGTAGCTCTACAGCTCACTTGGGGTTGTAGAGCCAACAGTGACCATGATGACGATCTTACAGAAAATTCTTAATTTATTACATTTAAACCCATGCGAACAAATACACAACATTTAATATTTTATTAAAGAATGTTTTCTTTGGTGATGGATTCAATAGTTGCAGTTATTGCGATATTTTTATTTTTATTACTTGATTTTAAATAATCTTTTATTTTCAGGCTCGTGAGATCGTTGACGACCGACCTGTCGACGGTAATTTAACAACCTCCCTTGCCACTGTTATCATCACCATAAGAGATGTGAATGATGAACCCCCAAGATTCAACAGGAAGGAGTATTCCGTGGAGATTCCAGAAAACATTCCATTTGGAACACTTCTCCCGAATCTGGATATGACCGTTACAGACACAGATCTTGTAAGTTATTTCTTCAAATAGTAAAAAAATATGGAGTTCTTTTACTATTTTTTACTTGAGGAGAATGAATCTTCCATCTTTGTTTTGTATGACTGCCTCTCATTGATTTCAGCAACATATTAAAACATTCTTTTGTTGGGGTACCTGTTTTGAGTCTGTTTAGAAAATAATGTAATTTGTTCTTGCAGGGAGACAATTCGGCATTTTCTCTCCGTCTGTCAGACGTGTCTGGGGCCTTCATCGTGGAGCCCACGGAAGCTACCGGGACTACGCAGGTCAGCCTCAGGCTGGCTAATTTTACACTCGACTATGAGAATCCCAACCAAAGGAAGTTCATCATTCTGGTGAGTTATTATTATTCTATAAAAAGGGTTCAAGTTTCGTTGATTTATAATAATTTATACCCACCCTATAAAATATATAGACATGAACTTACGTAAATTTCTTGATACGCGGTTTGATTCCACGGCTGGTTCCAATATTAAAATTACCACGAGCTTGTAAATTTTGAAAAAATTATGAAAAGTTTAAACTAAATTCCCTTGAAAAATAAAATGTCTAATAAAAGACACTTTTATCTGAAGAGAGAGAAGAAGAGTTTGGAACGAAATTTAAAAAAATTAGAAATACAATTTAAAATATATGTTTTGTTTACTAAGGGCTGGTTTATTGTAATCTTAAAATTAAAACCATCGATTATTGCGTTTTCGAACAATCACACAATCTGATTTCGTAAAAATCTATGGGTTTTACGAAAGATTACTATAATCCAAGTTAATATGCTGTGACCTAAAGAAAGGGATTAGTTCATCTCTGTATAATTTTATACTCTGTGTCCATATCATTCAACATCAAATTGCCTCATCGCAAAATAACTTTGATTTTGCATTCGGATTTTATAGTATGGTTAGGTTTTAATCTTATAAAATTACCTAAATATGTAGTTTTCAACTCAGCTGCTAGTAAATACATTTTAATTTTTCTCACAATCCAGGTAATCGCTGAGGAAGTGTACACTTCACCGCGGCTTTCATCAACAGCGACTGTTACAGTGACTGTGACAGATGTGAACGACAATGCTCCAATGTTTAAGCTGGTGTCATACACTGCTGTCATCTCTGAACATGCTCCTCCGGGCACTCATGTGCTCACTATCACCGCCACTGACAGAGATCATGCCAGGTATGTTTTTACAAGTTTATTTTTCACTTTTACACTTAAATAAGTAAAATATTTTGTTGACTCTTTGTTTAATATTGTTTCAGGTTTGGTACAGAAGGTATTGTGTATCAGCTATCGGGGAATGGAGCCGAGCTGTTCTCGGTGGACAACAGAACCGGTGTCATCACGGTAGCTTTCTGTCCTACTCCGGGATTGGCTCCTTGCTTGGATTCTGAAGCGAGACCAGATTTCTTCTTGAACTATAAGGTCAAAAAACTGAAATTCCCTAAAAATCATGAAATGCCTTGCCTTTAAAAAATTCATAACTCATTTTCTATTCATCATCTGATATGCATAATTTTATGTCATTTGACTGGATTGTAGAAGTCACATCAATTTTAAGTTCTTTGATAATTAAAATCTACTTTCAACCATGATAAAGATAACCGTATAGACAGGTTTAGAAAATAAAAATAAATATAATATTTAAAAAGAAAATAAAAACACGCTTTTAAAAAAATACTAAAAAAGATAAAATATTTTTTTAACATCCACAGTACTAAGAGTGATCAGAGTATGAATTTTAGCAATTTGTGCCATGTGTACAGCTATGAGATTGTGATAAGAGTTTTATGTAATAATGTAAATGTATTGCTTATTTAATGCGTGCGATAGTTGGGATTTGAGAAAACCACACTTTTGATTTTATTGGCATACACATGTACCGTGATTATTCTTAGTATTGTAGTTAAAAAAAAATTGTTTCTCCTTTTTAGTAATTTTTATAAAAACATTTTTTTTAAATAGAACATTATTTTCTACTTTATAGTCATCTTCACACTAAGGTCCGAATACAGAGTCAATACTTGATGATTTAAAGGTTAAGACACTTTTAAAGCGTAATCTGCAGTACGAATTTACACTTTTACTTAAAGCGTACTTTAACCTTTAAATCGTTTAAGTATTGACTGAGTTTGGGCCTATATCTTATAATCGATTTGCATTGAAGACATATTTCTTTTCCAAGTGCTATTAATCTCAAAACTCAAACGTCACTTAATAAATTGTCATCTGGAATATGTCTCTCTGCCAAATTTCAAAGCCATTGTTGGCCAGGGAATGAGTCAAATATTTATTACAAGATTTGTCTCTGAAATACGGTGCAGCAGGTTTTAATTTTTTTTTAAATAAAACAGGCCACAGATGATGATGGGTCCGGCCAGACCACAACAGTACCCCTGAAGATATCTCTGTACGATGCTAATGACAATCCTCCAGAATTCTTGAGTCCCGTGTATGTCACATCCATCGACGAAGGGGCTTTGAAGTTTGAACCAGATCTTCAGGTGAATTAATGATATTCAAGCAATCATCTTTTTATGATTTTTTTATTTTATTGTATTTTGTTGGAAGGCGAAGAATTGATTTTGTATTATTTGACTTAAGTATATTTTATTCATAATTTATTGCATTGTCATGATGTTAATTTGACTGACTGTTAATTTTCAAGGTGCGAGCGCGCGATGCAGATAAAACTTCCGTGCTGACATACTCCTTAGTGGAAGGTCCCAGAAGCGAACTATTCTGGATTGACAGCATCACAGGAAAGATCGGAATCCAGGGAGGGAGAGGGCTCAATGTTACACACACTGACGAAGATCACATTATTTTAATCATACTGGTTAGTCACGTCAATTCGAATGACTAATAAATTATGTTATTTGATGACCTAGAAAAAAGTGCTTATTCTTTTACATTCTCAATACAGAAGCTTTCCTTTGTCGTCTACATTTCTCTGGTTTTCACAGACCATGGATGCCAGCGAATAGTGTTCAATTTTACATTAATTATTTGTAAACCTTCTTTTAATATAAAGATTTATCTCCCTTTGCTTTTCAAGCAGTGGAGTTAATTTAAGGGATTACACTACCATAGGAGAGTAAAATTTAGTTAGAAATTGGGTGATTTTTACAAGTTAGGTGATCAATTATTAAAAAAAAATTATTGGTACATATAGAACTCTTATTGAATTGGAAAATTTTTGGAAAAAACATAAATTTTATGTCTATATCCATAGAACTGCTCCTCCATAACTGACATGCAACTTCCCCAGTGCACATTTGTTTGAGACAGAAAAGACAATTGTGCACTTATTTAGAAATGAAATATATACAATGTGGCACATGGATTTCTTAATCTGATAAATCATTTGATAAAAATTATTTGAAAATTATTAATTTGAATTTAATTTCTTAATATCTCCTTTTCTGTCTCAAACAAACGTGCACCGGGGAATGTTGCAAATCAGTCACGGAGGAGAAGTTCTTCGGAAACAGACATAACGCGACCATTTAAAACTTTGTTTAAAAAATTTCCAATTAAATACTAGTCCAATATGTATCTTAATGAGTGCCAATTAAAAGAAAATTAAATAATTAATCACTTCCTTGTAATAAATCACCCAAAATCTACCCCTCGAGACATCATTGTGTGAATTTTTTGTGAATATATTATCTGTAATAAGCTTTTCCTGTCCTATTTTTAGGCAAGCGATGGAACTTACAATGCGACCTGCAGAGTAGAAATCAATGTCAAAGATATTAACAATAATGCTCCCAAATTTGAAGCGGATCATTACAACGCTTCCGTTTCTGAAGACGCTCCCATAGGTACATATGTTGTAATTTTTTAATGTATTTCATTTTTATAAACTTAGGCCTCCTGGGTGGGTCTCTTGTTATAAACATGTTTTTAATTAATATTTTAGGCACTGACATTATTAAAGTAATGGCGAGTGACCTGGACGCCGGATTGAATGCAGACATTAAATACACAATACAAAAAGGAGCTTTTGACGACTTTGGAATTGAAAAAGAGACGGGACTCATAAAGATTGCTTCCAAACTAGACTATGACAGGCGGAATATGTATCAGATGCAAATTATTGCGTTTGATCAAGGTTGGTACTTTTTGTATGAATACTGTGGATTCACACAAATTCTTACATTTTTCATTTCAGATTTCTTCAATATTTGTAGTTATGCGATCACATATACATTTCAAAAGGAGGATTTTAGATTATATTTTTTGTGTCTGAAATTACTGCTTCATGCATTTTGCTTAGAATATTTTGATTTTTGTTTCAGGGATACCAAGCCAAACTGGAACTACGCTTTTGACCGTCACAGTGCTGAATGCCAATGATAAATCTCCCTACTTTACACCACAGATTCAAAGAGCAGAGGTAAGATGATGATTATTTCAAATTTCTTCTTCTTCTTCTTTGTGTACCCTATCAGGTCCGATGTTGGCGATCACTCTAGTGAAAGTGTTCACTGCTGCCAGGAATAGCTCCTCCACACTTCTAATACCGATTTTTTCAAATTTACCATACTCCACACTTCCAATCCCAATAATTTGTATTTAATACATGTTTATATTTAGCTAAACAACTGTGTGTGTATTGCTAGAGAGCACCAAATATTAAAATAATTAAGAACTGCTTTTCCCTACACTTATAATAATGTATATAATTACAGAAACAGTTATCGTTATAGTTTAAAATCTTAACTACTTGACAGCAGCAATTGAAAAGGTCTACCAAACCCACATTGACTTAATATTAAAAAGATAAAAAAGTTTGAATCACCAAACTCATATAGTAAAACCCCGTTAATTTGAACCCCGATAATTAAAAAATTGTCATAATTTGTCATTCACAAAAATTCTTACAATAATCACAAACCCACAAGTCCCAAAATGTTGATTTCATAGTAGATTAACCCCGAAAGCCTTGGTAATTCGTAATTCTAAATAATTTTTAGCTCCTTGCGCCATAATTAATACATTTTAGTTAATTTGGTAGCTTATTGGTCTTGTGGTTAGGACACTCGCCTCGCGATCCAAAGGTCGCGTGTTCGAACCTCACTCCAGACAAGCAAGTTAGTCCTATTTTCATAACACAAGCGTTTAGCTTAGTTTGAAAATAGTAAGCATATTGATGACACGTATTCCATGTTTAATTCTTATAATAATTGAGTTTTAATCCGTAGGTATCCTCTGAAGCGGAAATTGGTACCGTAGTCCATCAACTAGCAGCGGTAGATCAGGACGTCATGTCGCCAGATGACCTTAAGTTTGACATGGGTCTTGAACCAATTGCAGCTGTTGACAAAAATGGAAAGCAGGTGATTTCAGTTATTTGATTAAATACTGGACAAACTATTAATGAATTCCTTTTAACCACACGAGTCACCCACATTAAAAGAATTAAGGAATCACTAGATGGTTTATAATTTACAAATAAAGATTGTCAGCTTTATTAAAATTTGAAATGTGAAAAATTTAATTTGCTTTAATGAAACACTGTCACGAAAATTTACCAGGTTTTTTGATCTAGTGACCTATTGTACGATTACGTATGTTGATCTATTGTACGATTACGTACGTTGATCTATTGTACGATTACGATTATGTATTTATTTATTATGTACAAGCCAATGTAATATTATTTACATGGATGTCTGGTAGCTAATAGCAGAAACTTTGGGAGCATCTTCTTCATTTAATTTTGAAAAGAAAATATTCTTTAAACTTTGTGAATAACTTAACATTTCTTTTTAAGTTTAAGAGCTTTCTGATTGGTTGAATTTATCAATTCCAAACCTGTTTTACAATAACTGTCAAGATACCGAATTAGCAATGATTGCTATTGCTATTGATTTCTTTATTAGATTTGTTTTAAATGCTTAGGTGTCTGAAGCATCAGTGTTTCGGCAATGGTTCTTCATTGAGCGTGATGGCCGTGTGAAGGTGTCCCGGCCGCTGGACAGGAGCGTGGCAGCCGTTGTCTCTCTGCCAGTTAGCGTGCAAGACACTTCAGCACCGGGCTTGCAGATAGCGCAAGGTAAGATTTGACAATTATCAGGATTTTGGCTACTATTTTTAATTACTCTCTGCACACTTGCCTGCAATACATCCTACTTGCTAATGTATAGCACATTTACAGATCTTGCGACAAATCTTTTTGTAAAAGTTAAACCGTGACAGATTCTATACACAATTCTTATAAGTCTGAAGTTGAAAAATCTATTATTAGTCAGTGATTTCATATTTTTATAAATAGGGCTTTTTAATTATTTTTGTATTAAATAATTTCAAAAATAATGTTCAAAAATCTTCACAATAAAATATGATTTCATTTATAATCAATAAATATTAATGTTGAGTTCAATTTGTTTTATAGGAATGCTGATAATTACCATAGTAGACGTGAATACATCGCCCCCTTCATTCCGCCAGCCACACTTTGTAGAACGCTTGGAAGAGGGGCAGCCGCCGGAGACTACCTTGGCTACCTTCCATGCTAACGATTTGGATTCCGCCATTTCGCACTACTCCATTGATCCACCCAATCACTATTTCCACGTTGATAATGTTACAGGTGAGTTGACACAATTGTGCAAATGGTAGAATTGAAAATATTTGATTTAAATGCATCATCACATTAAATTATTCCCCGAAAATTTGCAGGCACAGTTCGCTCGAGTCAAAAGATTGACTATGAAAGAGTACACCAGATTAATTTTACCATTGTGGCTTACGACACGGGTGTCCCGCAGTTATCCGCATCAGCCTTTGTCACCGTTAATGTAGTCAACATTAATGACGAAGAGCCTGTGTTTGATTTGCCCATGTACGAAGCTTCGTTGGAAGAGAACTCTCTCGCTGGTACAACGGTTTTAAAAGTTCACGCAGAAGATAAAGACGAAGGTACTATTAAATCAATTTTATTGAACTAATTTTTTAAAACTAGAAGTCTTCCATCTTTTATTTATTAAATTGTCATAATAAATCATCTTTCATAAATCTCTGTTTTAGGCTATACATTTGTTATATTCTGACTTAAAATATTATTCTTACATATTACGTACATATTATTATTTATATATTTATTTCAGGTGTTTTTGGTGAAATTCGCTACAGTCTCTCTGGAGAGCTATCATCTCTATTCACAATTGACGCTGTTACGGGAGATATTCGCGTTGCTTCTGGGGCAATCATTGATCGGGAGGCCATGGATGACATCTGGTTGCAAGTCATGGCAGTCGATAATGCGCCAGTCACAGCCAAGAAAAATGCCACCGTTCCTGTTAGAGCATTTTGTTTATTTTTAAATATCCAAAACTCTGCCCTTCTGTCTTATGCTACTTAGAAATCTAGATCGTCTTTGCAAATTAAGCATTTCAAATATTTATTTACAGTTTATAAGAAAAATGTTAAACAAATATTTTTAAATGTATTTACTTCTGAATCAATGTATTTTTAATTTTCAGTTGCATATTAAAGTTCTGGATGTAAACGACAACCCACCAGTGTTTGTTCAAAAGTCCTACAATATAACTGTGGGAGAGAACCTGTCTTTTCGGCCTCCGACACCGGTAGTTCAGGTTCGGGCTGAAGATAAGGATACCTCGTTTAATGGACAGATCAAGTACACTTTACTGGAACAGACAGAGCAGGGTAAGAGTGATAATTGATATATAAAAAACGCGCAAACGAGATGTAATACATACTGGGTAATAATAATCATGTTAAAACAAAATCTTTGGGGGATCTTCGTAGGGGACCATTCTTATTCAATTTTATGTAATATTTTTCTTTACATATATGTCTTACAAGTGCATGCATTTCCTTACTATAACAATCAATAAACCCTTCTCTTGCAAAGGTTATCTTCCCAAATACAGTGAGAATAGTCCCAAGTTCTTCATGTTTAATAATAAGTTTCTTCAAAGTTAGATTAAAAAACTTCTGACACAACTTGTTTAAGTGGTGAGGTTTCAATATTTTCATGCAAGCAACAATGGTGTAGAAAAAAAAGAGAATGATAAATGTCAATAATTTATACAAATCCAAGAAACACACAAGGTACATACCGCAGTAGAAATAGAAGAAGCACAATAAAATTTGGCACAGAAACTAAGGTCTCTGGCACAATCTCAATACAGTATTACAGTGAGATCCTCGGTGATCCCACTAAATGTTTGCGGATTCGACAAAGGCCCTTGCCACAAAAATCTCGAAGATGGCTCTGCAGGGGCTGGCGTTTCGCAGCTTCAGCACACAATGTGATTCGAGCTTCATGCAAGCTCGACCCAGCTCGAACTTCACACAAGCGTGGCTCGGTACCGACCCGGTCCAGCAGAAGAAGACTCGACTGCAGCAGAGATTTGGTTCGTTAAGTTTGCCAGGAATGCCTCCCGGACATCTCCTAGGAAGATGAGAACCGGTGCACGGCTTTACACCCTTTCAGTGAGGGTGGGGATGGATTAAAAATACAGGTGCATAACTGTTGTTTACTTGGTCTCGGATGGTGCAATTTGCAAAAAATGTGCCACTCTGCACCACCAATTTAGCAGCCATTTGGCCAGGACTGAACTCTTCCAGGAATTGGACACTGATGCGGAATTTTTGTTCATCCCTAGGTATCTGTATGAACTCTTTCTAAAGTCAAGTCTACCTTTCTGTGGACCTAATTCAACATTTGGTTTCAGGAGTATTTCTACTGGACCCCGACTCTGGCATTGTGTACCCCTCCCAGCAGCTGGTGGGAAATACTAGCCACCATCTGAAGGTACTGGCGATGGACCGGGCGGGAGAAGGCCCCCATTCGGACACAGCCCTCATAGACATCACCGTCTACAGTGTCAACCAGCATCCGCCCGTTTGGGTGGTACCTGATGATGAACAACCAGTTCTTGAGATTCCAGAAGTAAGTCTCCGTGGAACCTTATAATATGAACCACCTGATCTTACTAACTGGAAAGATCGGACTTCGAAATTTTTTTTTATGAAACAATTTGCTAGCTTTGACCATTTGACATCATTATGTATTTAAGATCGTGTGAGGTTTGGAAACACATCTTTAAAAATATTATCAATCAAGTCCAATAAGGTGAACATGGATGGTAAAAAAAGTTAGGCTTCTTAACATCTGGGGAGATTTCATAAATCTGAAAAGTAACAAAATTTCTTTCACTAGAATGCTGCCCAAGCGGATATAGTTCTGATAACCGTGAACGCGACAGACGAAGATCCTGGCGACAATGGACGTGTCACATACTTTTTAAAGGTCGGAAACAAGAATGTACACGAGACAGACGAGTTCATAATAAACGAGACTACCGGTGAATTGAAAACCAAAGTTTTCTTGGATCGAGAGGTCAAAGACAGTTATCAGGTATATTTTCAGTGCCCGTGTTTAGATTTTTGCATTATAAAAGTGTGTAAAGATGCTTATTATCCTTTTTTTATTTTAGTTAGTATTAGTAGCGACGGATCAGGGCACGCCATCGAGAATGGAAATATTGAAGTTTTTAAAAATTGTCCTCAGCGATTCAAATGACAATAAACCACAGTTTACAAAGGAACTTTACGAATTCTCTGTTTCGGAAAATCAACCAGTCGGCATCATCATAGGTAAAAAGAATTACTTCTTTTTATATGTAAAATAATTGTGATATTTTATATCAAAGTATTCTTTCGTATAATATACATCATCATTCGTGCAAATACAGTGTCTCCTAGCTAGTAGGAATAACTTCCAGAGCGCCTTCTTCATTCAATTTTGAATAGAAAATATTCTTTCCCATTTGGGTGAAATACCGACAGTTACGGAGATAAATGACATCAAAGTTTTATTTTTAAATTTCTGGCTTATTTTTTGCAAAACATTGGACTATCACTACAGATAGTTATATTGAATATTTAAAACTCATTTTCTTTAATACAAGTCAAATAAAATGTTAAAAAACATTTTTAAAAAAAAATTGCATGGTTTTAATTATTTTATTTGACTTGTATCAAACTGGGTGATTTTTTAATATTCAATTTAAATTACTTTCATGATAGTCTAACGTTCTACAAAAGATAAGCCAGAAATAAAGAAAAAAAAAACTTTGATATCGCTTGTCTCCTCAACTCCCGGCAAAGTGTAAAGAATATTTTCATAAACTTTTAAATATTTTTTTTATAACATTTTTTGGATATTTTTTTTCATTTTGGATGAGACAGCTCAGAGTTGAACATGGATTGAATTATCTGTTGTATTTTGTACACAGAGTACAATGATGCAACTGAACAAACACTTTTCAAACTTTAAAAGGCTTTCATCTATAAAGATCAAACTATCGAATTCCATTTTTATGTAAATAATTCTTTCCAGCCATAATCAAATTTTGGTGAGTAATCTTTTTCATTTCATCAGGTACTGTGAAGGCTTACGACAAGGATGCAGGAGACAATGGGAAGATCTATTATCACGTAATCGAAGGAAATAGAAAAGGCGCATTCTTTGTCGACAGGACGATGGGCATTATTCGTGCAAATTGTTCTTTTGACAGGTAAATTATTCCATCAGTCTTTATATATTTGTTACCTTTTTTCCCAAGTTTCGTGGCGTCCCATTCCCTCCGGAGTTGCCTCGGTATAATTTTTTTGGTCATTTTGTACCCCGCTCGGGCCCCTGGTCCCATCTTCGATTTTCCGTTACCCGAAGAAAAATTATACTTTAAAAACAAAAATATCAATTACTATCATTATATTATTATTAAAACAACAACAGCATAATCATTATATAAGACCGTATAATTTATAAATATATAAATTATAGGGTCTTACATAATATTTGATAAAATCGTGAATATATTATATTCATATATAAATTTTATTTTGAAATATTCCATTACAATTACTTTTTATTGGAGCCTTTCAACATAAAAATTATCAATTAAGGATAAATTATAGAAGTCTCATAGAGCCAAAATTATAGAAATTATAGAAGTCTCTTACACAATGGCTCAGGGCTTACAACCTGTATAATCACTCTACACAATGCAACGTTCACCAATTCCATTGTAAGAACATCCACACATTATCAAATTTTGAAAGTACTTTATATGTATATATTCAAATCAAGAATCTTTCATACATTACTATGATCTCTGCTAGAGACACCTGTTGATTTTTTTTCTTCATTAATAAGTTAGTATACACAGCTTTCGTAATGATACATGTATATTTTATTTTTTAAAGTGGAGTTTTTTTAGCAATATTTCTTTTAACATATATATGATATTCTTTCGAATTATTGCATATCTACTAGAATACGCCTGAAAATCAATATTTTCAATTTTGAACTCCTATCATGGACCAGCATATATTTTTAAACAATATTTTTATATGAAAGTATGTTCTGTGAACACAGTTAATAATGATAATCATTATAATAATAATAATATTTATACTTGATTAATGAATCATCCCTCTGGGGACAAAATCCGGTAACTGTGTTCATAGTACTTTCATATAAAAATATTGTATCAAAATTATCATCTATATTATATTTTTTATTTCCTATCTCATTGCTTATAGGGAAGAAGAGTCCGAATACACGCTGACAATATTTGCCAGCAATGACCCGATATTTGACAACAAGGCGAATCCCTTGCTGGTGACCCTGGAGCAAGCTAACACGGAGGATGAGAGTGATAATGGAACGTTCACCTATAAAATGGAGAAAGACAAGAGCGTCACACATGTGGAAATTAAAGTTTTGGACGAAAATGATAACGCTCCCAAATTTGAAAAGTCTATCTATTACGCAGGTTAGTTTTATTTACTCGATAAAATTGAACTACAAGCAATACAGAAAGTGTAGTTCAAATTTACTATTTTTATTAAATTTTCTTTTAAGCATTTCTCATCACCGCTATTAGTAATAAATAAGAAATTGCTATGTAAACTACATATTGACATTTTGGTTTTTAACAGTTTGAAATATGCTTTTTTATTTATTTTATACAGGTGTAAGTTCCACCACAAACAAGAATGAATTCATAATATCAGTGAAGGCCAGTGATCCAGATTACGGAGCCAATGGAACGATTGCCTATGACATTGTAGCCTCAAATCTGTATAAATTTGGCAGTCAGTATCCCAGTGGGTCTATAGTTCCATCCCCTTTCAACATTACTCAAGAAGGTAAAATATTTCCTAATTGTTTAATTTTGAGTTGAATAATTTTCTCAGCAAATTCATACAGAGATAAGTTTTCTATCTAACTTGGCAAAATTATGGGTTTTATGATGTGTGTCCACTAAATTTATTGACGGCTGACACATCACAAAAATAATTGTGACTAGGAGAGTATTATATTTTGTATATGTTACAGTGAATCTGTTTTTCTAGTGAGTCCATCATTCACTGGCATTTTAGAGAAATTATATTCAAGGTCATTCTTATCATATTCAAAGAGTTTTTCACCAATAGAAATGAATACAATATTTTAACTTCTACTTACTAGTGAATTTATTGGTTTCCGAACTGTCAAAAATTAAATTTGACAAGTCTGAAATCCGTTTCCGTAAAAATCTATGCTTTTAAACGAACTTTTATTTATCCAAATTGAAACAACCGGGCTTTGAATAACAATTTAATAAGTTATTTCGTGAACAAAGTTCTTACTGCATTATTAATTTCTTCTGTGCGTATCAACATTATGTAGTTAACGGATATTATTAAAATAGTCATTTTGAAGTGTTGAAAGTTGAAAGTTTCGGCTGCACCAATTCTTCATTATATAATTTTATAACAAGATTCTAATGGCACATGGATATTGTTTTTCAAACTTTATTTTGCGTTTTGTGTCTCATTCTACACTAGTCTAGTCCAAAGTCACCACAAAGCAACAGTATTTCTAATTTTTATCCTTTGAGCGATAGCATATTCTCTATTCTGTGGCGATAGTTCTGTTTCTCGAACTGTCACACTTCTGGACTGGATTAGGTAGGTAACTAAAACGTAATATATTTTTAAAATTTTAATCGGGAACACTTAGAAATTCTGATCATCTTATAATTCAAAAGACAGTCGATTAAACTCATAAAAATGATACGGTGTGAGCAAGCTTCACGTCTGTCACCGACGTCGAGCCGAGTAAGTTCGCGAACTTAAAAACCGCGCACTTCATGTTGTACGTCTACCACCCACTTTACACGTGCTTTACACAGCACAAACAAGAAACGCAAATGACATTAGACACATTTTTGATAAAAAGATAGAAAATTGGAAATGCGGAAGAATCTGAATGAATTCAAGCGTAAATGATGACTTAGAATCTCTTTGATTTTTGTATTTTTCGCATCGAGTGTTTGTTACTTGACGCACTTTTAAAGGTTCGTTTAAAATTAATAATACCAGGTGTATGTTTATTTATGTTTCTATATTTGTAAGAAATAAACTTTTGTTGTATTGTTATAAAAAAAACATATTTTATAAACTTAATTGACAAAATGCATATTCATTAATAAAAATTTTCCCTAAACCCCCCAATATTTACATGGTGACATAACCTCGTTTTGTTCCGGCAATCGTCAGATATCATAAAAAACCCGAGTGCGCGATCTTTCTGCCGACACCTTACTTCGCGATTCGTATTCGTTTTGCGGTGCCGCTGTCCTATTTTAATTTAGGAGTTAAAATAGGACCGCAAAATGAATAAAAATCGCCTAGTGAAGTGCCGCCTTTATACTTTCTACGCTTTAATAATTACGTGTACAAATTGATAGTTTCACCGATATATTTTCTATGCTTTGAGTAATGCGCGCATTCGTAAACAAAATATATTTTCACGGATAATGTGTAGTGAATCAGAGAATTCGTTGATTTAGATGTTTTCACTGCCCAGGCTCTGCCCGACCGGGAAAAGTACATTTCTACTAGTGGAAGTGTAGTCTCACTAAAAATGCAAATTCGCTGTAACATATACACTGATTACTCTGTTTCTATTTTCCAAGAATTCTTAACTGATGTTATCCGTAGAGCAGTGCTCTCTGTTCTAGAGTTACAGAAAGCTACTTTTTAACAACAATATTACTTCTTTTGTGGGTATTTTATATTTTTGTATTCAGTCAAAAATGTACAGATTTTTATACAAATTCATTTCAACAAATTCTTTAAATCACTCTAAAAATATTTATTTCTATTGTTAAATATTGCAGGTTTACTTTTGACAGCCGACTTCATGTTGGACTACAATGAAGACAGATTTGTTCTGAACATCATGGCTCAAGAAATACAAATTCCCTATCGTCAAGCAAATGCGGATGTTTACGTGAGTGACCGACAACAATATCCGATTTCCTAAAATGACTTACATTTATGATAATACATAATAAAATGACATTTTACATAATGTTGTCTTGTGGCCACCCGTACCTGTTCTAATAAATTGTTTTAGTATGCGGGCCTAATTTAACAAGTGAAATTTCAGATTTGGATCGTGACCATGGATCAGTTGATTCGTTTGGAGTTCTCGCGACCTTGCAGTCAAGTAAACAAGCAACTACCCATGGTCGTGTCTCGACTAAACAACGCAACACAATCCATCGCCGTAGTTAGCTCCGTTAAACAGAATCCACTTACCAAGAACAAGGATTGGTAATTAGTAAAATTAATTCTTATTTTAACTCAAATACATCTCAATTGCATTCATTTGGCCCAACACCAAACACACTCGCATTGTAAAACAGCTTTGCTTTAAATTTTCATGTGTAAAACAATGTTAAAAATTATTATTTGTTCCAGGTGTGAAGTTCACTTCCATGTTGTGGATCCGATGACGTCAGCCGTCATGCCAGTTGACAGAGTTTTGGAGTTTATTGATGCACAATTTGACAACCCAAAAGATCTATACAACGCCTCGGGAATCGTTGCTATTGAGGCTGCCAGCAGTTCAAATAAAGGTACCATGAAAGAATTTAAAGAATTTGCCAAACTACTTTAATAAATTTTTACAATGTTTGTTCAATAATATTTTATAATTTAGTGTTTCTGGCTAATGAAGAAGAATTTTAAAAAATATCAGCACTCCAAAATGAAGCACTTACTGAAAAAAAAATCAATACAATCAATCGAGAATCTAGATGCTAGAAAGTTTACAAATAATGACAAGCAGACAAAAAATTTAATTTAATGTACTTCTTTTTTTTTATGTAAAATTAACACATCTTTGAAAAAACAGCATGAACATGACCACTGCACACGAAGAAAAGTCTGTTTACATTGTTCTCTGACAAAAAATTCATAATCTTTTCATTTAATTTGCAAGTTCATAATTCGATCCTTAAATTTTATCATTGCACGTCAGTTATTTATTTACTTGTTTGTTTGTTTGTTTATTTTGTTTTGTAAAATCGGCTTACACATTTAATTCATAGAATATTTTTATACGTATCGCAACCTCAGAATAACAAGATATTATCGAGAATTTTGCTAAAAATTGTAACTTTTGTACCCAAATTCTAATAATTACTTTATCTTAGAAGCTGTGTTACAATTTTGTCAAAATTCCAATTAGTTTAGAAGATAATACGAAGACAGAATTATATTTTATTAGCACTTGCAATATTTTTGGAACTACTATCGATTGAATGAAAACAAAATTTATGTGTAGTTATGTTTGATGAATTAGAAATTTTTTGTTAATTAATTTGAATTGATTTGCGGTTTAGTCCTAGTCACTCAGGAGTCGTTTGACCCCGCCCTGGCTGGACTGATAGCGCTGCTGATAGTCCTGTTTGCTGGAATCGTAGCATTCGTTATAATACGCACCTGTCTCAAGTCGTGGTAAGATGTTTTATTTTTATTAGTACATAAATAAATGCACTACCTGTTTATATAATATTTAATAATTTATTCATTGCAATTTTGGTAGTGATAAACGAGAACGATTCACATTAGTAATCAAATCTAACCTCTTAATCTTTGGCTGAGACTTGCTCTGAATCGCAATCAACCAAGGAGATGTTTTCTCTTGGTCACAATGATCTTCCATCTGAAGTGAAGTTTTCCTCTCTTATCGCAAACTTTATTACACAAAGCATTTTTTTTTACGCTTCAACAGGCCAGGAGGCCCAATTAGAGAAGCAAAGTACAACACAAAGCACCCAGGCTTGAGAAAATCGTAGATTAAAATTGTGACCTCACCGGGAATCAAACCCGGAACCCTCGGTGTGGGAAACCAGTGTCATATCCACTGCGCTACGAGAGCCGCCATGTCATCCTTCACATCGAGGATAGAAAGCCAAAAGTGCGTTACTGATTATATCGAACTTTACAGAAGAGCAAAAGAATATTATGTCAATCTGATTTTGTCTATATTTATTTCATTATTAAACGACTTCCATGTGTGTTTTGGATTAACAAACATGGAAATCGTGTAGTAATAAAAGAAACCTTGACAAATTCAGATTGACGGAACATTATTTTGCTCTCCTGAAAGTTCGAAATAATCATTAACGCCCTTTTGGCTTTCTGCCCTCGATATAGTTTTGAAGGGGATATTGCCTTTGTCGCAGGTATCACCAAAATGATTTATAAATCAGAAATGAAAAAGATTCTTCTCCTCTCCATTTTTATTATATTGTCAAAAACACATAAGCAAAATATAAACTAAAAACAATGCATAAAAAAATGCCACTCTTGGGCGCATTAATCATAATTACTGATAAAAAATGTAAATTATTTTGACCGTGACCCGAAGAGGTCGCTTGAACACTATGGTTGATTATTTGTAGGATTTTGTAGGATTTTTTAAACATCTATACATCTATTGCAATATAAACATTAATTATTCGCCTGTATGTCTAACATTGTTGGTATGATATTAATTCTTTAAGGGGAAATCCCTTGCCAAGCGAGAGTGGTCCAGGGGAAAAGGGGTCGGTTCGCGAGCGTAGCCGGCGCCTGCTGGCCGAGTTGAGCAGCACAGAAAACCCACTCTGGGCTGAGCACAAGCTGCGACTGTACGAGGAGCAGGAGCTCACCATGAACGTCTTCGGAGAAAATAATGAGGCCCAACAGGAGCTACCACCTGTGAGTGCTTATATTTACTTCAATGTTCAATATCTCCGCGAAATCTGAAAACAAAGCATGGTATCCAACATTCTGTTACTCGCTGGAGTAGGCATGATTGGTATTTGTGTGTAATTTTGCGTGTATTGCCATGAATTCATTAATCATGTTGCTGACAACTTAATTTTACCCAAACTGATGATTTTAATTTTCAAGGTGGACAATACATACGCAACAATCCAAGGCAGTGGAAACGAGCGAGACTATGCCACGTTAAACGCTCCAAGAAACCAAAATGGCGGACAGACCTGTGCGACGCAGGATAGTAATATGGCGCTGGAGGCTATGCTGGGCTTTCAGGGCAGCACATTCCAGCCAGAATTACCCGCCACGCCGGAACCCCCACCGCGTTCCAACCACTTCCAGGGGCAGTGACCAAAGTTGAATAGATTATATATTATTTCTAGTTGATAAATGTTTACCTGCAAAAACCATTTTCATGTATCACATTATCTGTATTGAAAAAATTAAAAGAAAATTAGTTTTTCATAGTTTATTTAAAACATATTTTTTGTGTCATTTCATTTTGAGCCTTTTGGTACTTGACAAATATTATTTGACAATTGATTCTTTCCAGGTGTGTCAACCGTATTGTTGCTTGAAATGTTCAGGGTTTTTGCAGAGATTACATTTAATTAAAATAATAATGATTATTATATTATTATTACTAATATGTATTAAAATGTATAAAACTGTAAAGTATCTAAATTATTTTAGGCCTAACTTTGTTATTT
>JADDOH010007875.1:0-30547 GCA_016648135.1 Agrypnia vestita | reverse complement strand
GTGCATAGTACGCATGACTTACATATACCTATTTAATTGTCTTTCTTAAATGGAAAGACCTACACAATCCTACATCTTTAACTGATCTAAACAAAATCTTGTGTAAGTTTGCTTTGGGAAAAATAACAAAAGATGTCTCTAGCGGAGACCGTTTCAATATATGAAGTGTTCTCGATTCGAACATATATAGGTATAGAACTTTCAAAATTTTGATAATGTGTGGATGTGATGGAAGTGGTGAACGTTGCATTGTGTAGAATGATTACTTAAGGAAGCTCATACAGAGCCACCCTATAAAGACTTTCATTCAGTTTGCTCATATATAAATAGCTTCGTCTCTGTGAGACTTATTTAACTTATCCTTTATTACACAAAAATTTGTTTAAGAAAAAAAAATTGTATTTTATCATTCCTACATTGACGAGCTTATTGACAAAATTTTTCAATTTTTTATAAACATTGAAGTGCTTAAGGCAAGAAGGCGAAACCGGTTGCTATATTTGAATGTAACATGTAAATTTATCAAAATACGTAATAATATTTATCATTAATTATCATCTGAATATCAAAATAAATAAATTTCCATTAAGAAATCACAACCAGATGGCGCTAAAAACGATGAAGTATAAAAAGTTAAGAAAAAAGCAATTTTTGTGTGACAATGCCCGTCACGAATAATTAATGATGATCATGTATGAAAAACCAAAAAATGATTGTTTAATGTGCAGCAATGACCGTCATTAATGGTGCACATAATGACGGGGTGGTACACTGTAAAACAATTACAAAAATCAAAGAAATGCCCAATTCTCTGTGTGACAATGTCCATCACTACACTTTCAGATGGTGCAAATAACGATCAGGTATAAAATAGTAATGAAGCATAAAAAGAATTGTGCTACCCAATAGCGCAAGTAATGAAGAGGCATAAAAAGCAAAAAATGCAGATAATTATGCGGTATAAAATAATAAACGCTACCAAGACGATACGCTATGCCAGATGGCGCTGTTCTCACACCCTTATTAACCAGGTATAGCTAGTGCTGTATATACTTCACATTGGCCTAAATAAATGCCAAAGTTATCCTGGCTCACGGCTCGCCGATTGGCTGGCTTTACGAGCCCGTTACGTCGTGCTTCCGAGACGAGTAAGCATCGGGACATTCATTTATATGAGCTTTGACAAATTTTTTTCCGACGCTAACAAACAAAAATCGAGGTGGAAATCCATATACGCAGTGCGAGTACGTTTACCCAAACTGCGAGATAAACATTGGGATTACTCCGTCTATCGGTACTATATTAGGGGAGATGGTCTTGCTAAAGCTGTCCCGGGTGCTTCAGGGTGACAAGCCTCCCTTATCTGGAGGATCTCGTTTTTTTTTATTTATTCATTAATATTACTCACTTACTTACTTACCATCACACAGTTTCACCGTGAGGGTTGACAGAGAGGATAGAGCGCCACAATCTTCTGTCCTGACACACAACTCTCGCACCATGCATGTTCATAATTTTCGCGTGCAAGCTCGACGGTTGTTGAGGCTTCTAACGGGATCGTCTTCCAGTATCTGGTTAATCTGGTGATGCCACGTCTTCCGCGGTTACCCTCTCTCTCTGGCGCCATCCACACTTGCGTTATATATCTTTTTAACCATTCTTTTCTCATTCATTTGCTCAACATGCCCAAACCATCTGAGCGATCCTTTTTTGAATTCTATTAATTATGCTTAGATCAGCTTTACATTCATTAATAATTGCTTTATTCTTTACTCTATCATAAATGGATTTGCTACACATACTTCTAAGGGATCTCATCTCCATAGCATTCAGTCTACATTCATTCCTCTTCGGCCAGCTCCACGCTTCACTTCTATACATTAGTGTTGGTACCAGAATTCCATTATGTACTGCTAGTCTTGCCTCGGTAGATATTATTATACTCTTAGAAATTATTGCATTGAAAGCACCATCAATCCTATTCCCAACAGTCTCTCTCTTCTCGGCGTCTTTCTTAACCTTCCCTCTTAATATATTCGTTAATATTACATTTTATTTTGTTTCACTTTACTTTTCCATTCAATATTTAATTCTTTTTCTTCTTTTTCTAGATCATGGAACTGTTTCTGAGCGGGAGCCGTCCTCTTGTGTAGCACCAGTTATCTTTCCACCTTTTTGGTGGTCTTATTGGCATGCTTTTTCCCGTTGGTATATTGTGGTATTATCCATATCATCCAAGAAGTCTCTCCTGTACCGCCTTCTCTTCCTGTCCCGTCTGACGATATCTTCTGTCTGATAGGTTTTTCTTATTTCAAAGCTTCTGATCCTATCTCTGAGAGTCCACCCTGCCATATTGCGCAGAACTCCCATCTCAGATGTTCGAAGGAGGCTTTTAGTCGTCACTGTATCGGCACTAGTTTCTAAACCATATGTCATAATGGGCCTGATACAGGTTTTGTAGATTCGGATCTTGCTCTCTGTTAGGACGTGCTTATTCCCCCATATTGTCTCCTTCAAGCAACCGGATTTGGCTGATGCCTTATTGGTTTGCTCCTAAGCTCCCTTTAATTAATTATTATTACATATTTACATTTACATTCTATTTTATTTTATTATAAAATAATACTCTTAGAATCTTTTATTTATATACAATCTATATAAACATCCATTAAGCTATAATATTTTACTATTTTGAAAATAATTGTAGCATTTTTTTAAATTTTTCAAACTTTCCAGCTTCTCATTCTTCATTTTTACACCGGAGTGTACATCCGTAAAATTTTCTGTATATAAACTTTTTCTTATGTGGTAGTGCTCTTCTCATTTCTTCGATTCTGCCAAGCCTCTAAATAATAATTACATCCAGGTAGGATGTGAATAATTTTAAACTGAATTTGGTGCGTATAACATTGTTTGTAAAAAGTCAGGGGTGAAATGACGCTTTTGATTTTCGCAAGGATCTAAAGAATAAGTGTGCAAAATTTGGTCCAGATCTTTCAAACGGTATAGATTTGTATAAAGAAGATATTGTTGGAGGGTGTGGGGTAAAGGGGGGGGGATGTGGCTTTTATTTTGGTCAGATCTATCAAACGGTATAGATTTGTATAAAAGCAAAGGCAGCAATATCCAAAAAATTCCAAAAATGTTTCTAATGCAGTCACCGAGGATTACCAATTTAGAATGTACTGAATTAAAGATTTTATGTATCAATCCCTTTCAAAATTATCTTTCCTATAAATTTATAGGCTACGTTTCCTATAAAATCTTGAATTCAGTACATTATAAATTAGTAGTTCTCGATGACTGCCTTTTTTTTTGTATACCCCACATATGAAGTATGAAAAATTTTGGCCAAGTCTGTCAAACTGTGTAGATTTGTTTGGACAGGTATAAAAAGTATTTATTTATTAAGGAATCTTAACAGTTTCAATCATAATGTTAGAGCCCAGCGTATATTTAATAAATCACTTACAAAGATTCACAGATGTTTAAGGCTTAGTAAATTAAGTACAATGTTGGATAAAAAAATACATTATAGCAAGCAACAAATAATATTAAAGTAAAATAAAGGTAAAAAATGAAGAAATGAGTTAAATTAATGAGTATTGATAGAAACGCAGGGATATGGATGGGCGCGAAAAGGGTAAGGAGGTTGGAGTCAGAGTAGAAAATTTAGTTATGTAAATATGTATGTGTTTGTACATATTATTACATATAGTATTTGATAATATATTTTTTTCTCATAGAAAACGTCTCCACTTCGCATTAATTGCTGGACCCCCTACATCCCTGGCGCCGTCTGGGTGACGCTCTCTTGTTTTATGTCTTCACCTCCTCCCCGCAGCGCCGCCCTCCGCCACCCGCCCAACACACAGACCTTAATAATGCTAATTTATGCGATTAAAAAGGTTCCGCGTGTACCTTCATAACGATATTGCTCGCATCGATTACGCGGCGGGAATGTCGATTTGGGAATTAATTCATTCATTTCACGTCGCCAATCGACCACCAGCCGCGTGTGAGCAGCAATCAATTTTCATATCAACCACACCGTAAATTCATACATTAAAAACGATTTATGCCGACGAGTGGGATGAAAAAACATGAATAAATTCTCACCACGCCGCCAAAATTGCAATGATCGTTTTTCAATATGAAATTTCAGTCGACAACATCAATGCCTTTATGTGTATGAGTCAAAACATTTATGTATATGGCTCATCTTATTCTCTTATCATCTGTCATCCGCAAGCATATATATTATATATATATATATATATATATATATATATATATATATATATATATATATATATATATATATATATATCTCAAGGAGAAGGTTTTCGGTTGGTGGCGAAGTCATTTTTGCACCTCTTTCTGCGCGTCTAAGTCTGTAGAAATCTGCACGGTCTTTATAGATGGTAACTCTTTACTTACAGATGGTAACTCGCCTATTCGCTAGATCTCGAATCTCTCTCGAGCTTGCAGAATCTTGTCGTACGTAGTGGGGGTTATCGGGTGTCCTGCTTTCTCTTCGTGTATCACATTCATCTGGCAACTTTTGAACTTCTCGCTGCACAAAAACTACGTTCTACGACTAAAAACCTACGACAATTTTTAGCTTCTTTCACACGTCACTTTGCGTCACTGCTAATTGTTCCTCCTTGGTGCAAACTGTTAGCGAAATGGTAATGTTTAAAGTGATTTATAGCCAGAAGGCAAATGACGCAATAAGAATCAAATTTCGCATACGTTATAATAGGTGTACCAAATGTAAGGACGCACGCAAAGAACGCAGTGTGACAACCTTAAAAGTGTGATATGGCGAAAGTGAAGATAATTAATGCGTCACCCTCGTAATTATTAATATATGACGTAAAAATCCGTTTGTTTAAGATGATCTTTTGGCAATGCGAGTGAAATTTAGCGGCGACGAGCATTATTGTCATAGCTTCTTTTTCATTTCGTATCACATTTTAGTGTCAAAATAATATTAGTTCATTAAGTTCCAAACATTCAAAATATATATATTCTTGTAAAATGATACTAATGTAACTATTTAAACAATAAATATAATTACCAAAGCAGAAGAAGAAGAATTGAAGAAAAATATTCTGGTTTACCCGTTATTTTATTTTATTTTATTCGGTCAACCAACAGGGAGACACAATCGCTTGATAAGATGAAATACAAAAAAATAGTTAAGTATCTCCCACAATTAAAGGATAAATGATTAATCATCATCATTATTCTTGGAACTACAACCTTTGGTGGGTCTTGGCCTTCTCAATAATTTTCCTCCACTCATCTCGGTCTAGTGCCAGCTCTCTCCAGTTCCGGAAGCTCTAAGTCAGACATGTCTTTGAGGACGTTGTTACTCCATCTTAATTTTGGCCTTCCTAAGCTCCTTCGCCCGCCAGTTCAGCAGGGATTTTGGTGCTTGATGCTCGGACATTCTCTCCACATGACTCAGCCACCGAAGTCTTCCCAGTTTTATAAATTTTGTGACATTTGGCTCCTTAGAGGAGTATATAGCTCATTGTTGTAACGTCTGCGCCAAAGTCCATTTTCTAGAACCGGTCCGAAGATACGCCTCAAAATTTTCCTTTCAAAAACGTTCAGTGCTCGCTCATTCCTCTTAGTTAGTACCCACGTCTCAGCTGCGTACGTAAGCACTGGCCTAATAAGCGTTTTGTACACTAATATTTTGGTGTTTCTGGACAGCAGTCTGGATTTTACCTGCTTTTGCAGGCGGAAAAAAACAGCGATTTGCGCTCACTATGCGCTTCTGGATCTCCTCTGTAGTATTATTGTTGCTTTGATTAATATATGATTAATGCTCATAATCATTGATTATGCCTTTTACTGTGGCCTTGGAACCATTCGTCTTAACAAGCAACGTGTGCATGTACATATGCAAAACATATTCATACATATACGTACTGCACGTGATCCTAAAATATAAGATTTTACTGGTTTTGCAGCTGTAATTGATGATAGTATATACCATGGGTTGTTTTTTTAGAGTACCTTTATAAATGTCATGATTTTATTTTTTAAATATTAATTTGTTAAAATTATGGGGCCAGGCATTTTTTCTGTCCAAATTATTAATTCATTCAGTTCATTCAATTTACAATTAAAATTTGACGATGTTCTTGTAACGAACGAATTTGTTATGTCTTATGTGGGTTTAGGTAAAAATATGCTTTTTATATATCAAAAAACATATCATATTATATCATTGCTATTCAGTTCTAAAACACGAAGTTTCTAATATAATTTTATACGGATCTCCACCGCAAATACTTTTATGCAAATTCGATATTATTCACAGTCGTTTTTTTGATAAATGGAAATTTTCAGCCGTACTAAACAGATTTTTTTTTGGGATAATTTATCTTTGAGAAAAAAATGAAGCAGTAAATTAATCATTCCGACGAAAAAACTACTGGGTATGAGGATAACTATTGCTTATAACTAGCCAAAAAAAGCTACTGGAAACGGTTGACAATTTTGGAAACCTACACCATTACAATATCATTACTTACATCGTTTCTCAAACCCACCGGGCGTATTCTAATAATAGTGAAATCTAATTTTATATGGATATTTTTTTAATATTATTTTATTTATTTTAATTATTCTTCAAAGCAAAACGCCTTTAACACTTGTCTGAATTATCTCTATCCAATGATAAATTATTATCTCTTACATTTACTGAAGCGAAAAACATGGCAGTGTACAAAGCCAATTTAGTCTTTTGGCGGGTTTCTTGTAATACCCACCTGACCCGACCGGGAGAATTCTTCCGTGTTTAGTAGGTATGGTTGCATATATAAAATATATGCACTAAGCTTAAAAGACAGAGTAGGTCAGCAGAGGATGAAAATAAGACCCGTTGTTAGTTGTTGCGGTTTATTTGAACAATCTTTACTGGCTGCAAACAGAAATATTACTTGTAGAGGCAATAACGCACTTCGCTTCGGTTTACGGGAGGTAGCACGGCGCGTGGCCCGTAATCTCGCTTCTGAGTAGTCAGAAATATTGAAAAAAATGCACATTTTCATGTTGCAAACTCCGTAACTATTGATATTAGGTCATGGCTGCTTGAACATTTTCGACTCATAATCAAAGCAGGAATATAGTCCTGTGAGGTTATTAATGTTTTCAAAATAACCCTGTACATGTATGTCATTCTAGTAGAAATGGGTGAAAAATAACTTTTTATACTACGCCCGGAGAAAAAACAAAACAAGATATCTCTATGTTATTCACTGATATTGAATATAAAAATTACATATTTAGATTACATTTAATATAACAAAAAAACTGAGATAGGTCTCTTTCGTGTCGGGCCTGGGTCACAGATGACCATTCTTCTTTTTATCCACTTCTGAATTAAAGCATTCTCAAGCATTATTATTATATTATTCACTGAACTTGTACAGAATTTGATGATTTCTCGCCTAGCAAGTTTTAAAATGGCCTGTGATGTATCTCAACTAAATCTTTGAGATTAATTTCGTCACGTTTCATTCTGTGAACACGGACTCCAAGGGCATCATAAAATATATTCAAATTCTTTTTTGTCCACCTTACTTTTGCGCATATAAAAATTGTTATATCATTATTGCTGACAATACACATTGACTAATATTTTTAATTCAAATATTATTTTAAAAATTCAAAATGGTAGAGTTATGTGCTGCTCCGGAAAGGTCCTTTCGAAGAGATTATTATTTTGCTAGAGTTTAAGTGAAATGAAAAAATAGTTAATTTCTTGTAAAATAATTGTAATTTCTATGATGTAGCGTATCAAAAAAAAATTGTGCAAATGATATCAGTTTGTACATAATTTTATTTTTTTCCTAAAAAAATTTTAATAAGAAATGTAAGTGCAAAATTTCCACCAATCTGAAATGAGTGTTTCGAGAAACTCAACTCAAACTCAAAAAAATAATGAATTATGTTTGAAAATTCTCCTACCACGCTTTAAACTGCTATAAATCAGAAATTTTTTGGAATTTTTAAGTGAAAGTTGACTCAAAATATTTTTTAAACTTCAAGCTTGTGATGGTCGACATAGAGATAGATTTAATAAATTTAGAAAATCTTAAAATAATAATATTCAAAAAAGCCAAGTATGGACATCAAGAATATATTTCTTCTGGTTTGAATCGTTTAAAAGTAAAAGCCTGATATATTTCTTCTCAAGATTCTATGTATTACAAGAGGCTAACAAAATATTGAATATTCAGCTATACAAGTAATATTTCTTATATTTTTAGTATACCATAGATATAATTCGGTGTTAAATTAATATTGTTTGCCAATCCTAATAGACTCGACCTTGTGAGTAGGTGCGAACGAGCCTTTATTATTTATGAATCGGAATAGCAAGTCTCGCGTGTAGCGGGTGCTTTACTGTTATTTTAACGAAACGGACCAATCACAGGCGCGCTTTGCCTTCGACGGGTTGAGCCGGAGGCGACCGTCCTGATGACTGAATCCGGCCAATGGCGAGCGCCGCCGGTGAAGTCATCGCGCATAGGATGAGTCACTGCACTAGCGTGGATTTCGGAGGTATGGTGCAATCGTTACTATAAAAGGAGCGAACACGATATACTCAGCCCCTTCAGTTCGAGACCAGACCTGCGAGCGGAAGCGCTGCCCGAGAGACTACTGCCAGAGACTTCATTTGGAGAACAGCATTTGCGGACGGAGTTGCTGCCCGGACGTATCGAGGAATCTACCGTCCATCAGTACCAGAGAGGATCATACCGCCACTGTGAAACAGCCAAGGAACACATTTATATTATGTCTCATGGTTAATTATTTTCACTATCGAAATGTATTTATTTTGGAAGATTTAAGATCGAAGCAATTATGTATAAATAATATCATGATTTCTTGTGTGATATTGATTCAATTCGTACGGGAATATCTCCCAAACGAATATATTTTGATGCTTGGGGATTTTCATACCATTTGTATTAACAATTGATTTTACGGAGCTCTACAGGCAGTGCTTAATAGATTCATAATAATTGTCGAAGCGTTATGTATTGCATAACCAGATATCAATCCAAATCGTACGAGAATTTCTTTCGAACGAATATATTTTAATGCATGGGGATTTTCATACTATTTGTACTAACAATTGAATACACGTAGTTCTATAAGGAACGCTTAGTAGCCTTATAATAATTGTATTGCATAAGTATTGCGCAATCCGGTCTTCAGCTAACTCTTTATGATTTGAGTACCTCGGTACATCTGGCTTAACAAGTAGCTTCAGAACGACGAGTAAAGGACAGAATGGGGAGATCTAACTAAAGATTGGGGATATCTGGTTTGTGATGGCCTAGCTGGTTGGGGCGTAGATGCTTGCCGGCACTTGGGCGTGGAACCCGCACAAGCCCCTGCAGGGTCCCTTAAAGGCGGGGCCCTCCTTGTTGCTCGGGGTCGTCAATAAACCGACCTCTTTCCTCACCAGGCGCAGGGCCACATAACCCACAAAAGGTTCCTTTTGTCTTTGGAAGGATTTTCATGCCTGAATGCTGTAAAACCTTTTTAGAAAACGTTAACTTCTATTTCGTCCTCTGTAAGAAAGACAGGGCCAGAATAAGTATAAAAATCATTCACTCATATGGAATAGCTGGGATATTATAAATATGTTACTAACACTCTAACATTGACCAAAGTAAATGTTGCAAGATGCAGAATCGTGGGACGCCGCTCTGAAAAGGCATAATGAGATTGCACAATAATTTGTAACATCGCTGACTATGCCCGCAAAGGAGGCTAATGTCGTCATCAATTCGTACCAAAAAGGTACATGATTCTTCAAACACCGGCCTAAAAGAAAGGCGCCTCAAGACAACACCCATCATTTATTTATTTTATTTATTTATTTATTTCAGTATATATACGCCCATCAGAGCATTTACATAAACATTGGGTAATACATGTCGGTAATGAGAAATATAAAAAGAAAATAAAAAAAAAGTCATATAAAGAAATATAAAATGACATAATAACAGAAATATAAAAAGAGCTCTACAACTAAACTTAAACACAGAATCCATAATTTCATAAATCTATAAATACATCATATTTTTTATAGGATTAGCGATAATTACAGAAATATAAATTAAGATTTTTTTTTTTATAGGATAAGAATACAAGAAAACAGTGATAATTACATATATTTGAGGATTATTTTTAGACATAGAGGAAAGTTCATTGTTGATTAAGAATATTGCGAATTGTATGTTTGAATTTATTTAAATTTGTGGAAAAAACGTCTAACTGTTCAAATCTGTTAACAAGTCTGGGAAGCCTTTGAAGTGGTGAATTAAAAAAGTAATTAGTTGTCGCAGCTTCCAAGGCAAACCCTGCGTAATTTCTGGTTACTCGGGATGGAACTCGCAAACAGATTCGTTCCAACAGTTGTGGACAGTCGATGTTCCCGTTAATTATTTTGTGAAAAAAGACGAGATCAGCTACAATTCTTCTTATTTCCAATTTATCAAGAGAGCAAAATGATCTTAAAAAGTTATAATCAATATGTGTTGATGGTAAATTAAGTTTATAATTGATAAAACGGAGAAATTTATTTTGTGTTCTCTCTAAATGTGACACATGAACAGCATATTGAGGGCTCCATACAACTGAATTTGTTTCTAATACTGGTCTAACCAGACTCTTAAATAATAGTTTAAAAGTTCCAATATTTTTGAAATCTTTACTTAATCTGAGTACGAAACCTAGGGTTCTTAAGCCTCTATCAACTGTGCAATTGATATGTGACACAAGAGAAAACTTATTGTCTACAATTACGCCCAGATCTCTAATTTCATCAACGACACTCAAAGTTATACCATTAATTTTGTAGTCATAGTTTACTATTGTCCGGGTACGGCAGAATCTCAGCATTTGACATTTGGAGATGTTTAAAGAAAGTTTATTTTCTTCACACCATTTCTGTAAAATATCCAGTGCATTCTGCAGAAGTTTGCAGTCGTGTTCCGTATTTATTACTCTATAGAGTTTCATATCATCTGCAAATAGCAAACACCTCACACCGGATAACAAAAGCATGGGGATTACATCATTAATGAATATAATGAACAAAATAGGACCCAGGTGGGAGCCTTGTGGTACCCCGCTTACTGCACAAAAGTAGTCAGACTCTAACTCAGCTATTCTAACAATCATTTGTCTGTTATGTAAATAACTCTCGAGCCAAGCTTTAATGTTACCCGAAACTCCCAAGGCATTTAATTTATCAAGTAGAACTCTATGAGAGACTCGATCGAACGCCTTGGAGAAATCTGTATAACAGCAATCTAGCTGGTGAGAATCTTTGAAGGCATCAAAGACATCGGCTTGTAAAGCAAGAAGGTTTGTTAGAGTAGATCTGTTTGGCATAAATCCATGCTGTAGAGGGGATATAATGCTGAATAAGTATTCTTTTATTTTATTTAGCAATAAAAGTTCAAATAGTTTTGGTATTGCAGATTGGATACAAATAGGTCGATAATTCTTAATATCCGAGTGGTTGCCCTTTTTAAAGACTGGAATAATATAACTCGTTTTCCAAATCTCTGGAAAAGTTCCATTTTGTAAAGACAAGTTAAAGATTTTACACAAAATAAATGATAATTCTTTATAACAATTTTTTAGGAAGATGGTTGGTACCTTATCAGGTCCCTGTGTTTTGTTTTCATCCAACGATACCAACCCTTTTTCTACTTCTGATTGGCTAAGAACTACATTAGGAAGGTTTATAGCATCGAATAATTGTGGTTGAACAGACGAATATGATCCCTGTGCAGAATTATCATATACCGACTTAAAAAAATCAGCAAAGAGATCAATAATTCTTTTGGGAGTGTCGACCCACTTATTATTTAAGTACATAGTCTTAGGCAAATCATAGTAATCGCTTTTAAGAGATTTAACGTATTTGTATAAAGATTTGGAGTTTTCTGGAGTTTGATCCTCAATTTTTGTAAGATAATGATTACGTAACTGCTTGGATAAAATACAACAATCTTTTCGAGTCTTCCTAAAAAGCATATAATCATGCACTGACCTAGTTTCTTTATAGGTTTTGTGTTGTAGTTTTTTTATTGTAATCAACGTAACTAATTCCTTTGAAAACCATTTAGGGTGAGTTGATATTCTGATTTTTTTAAACGGTATACAATCATTAAAAATTTCATAGACTAAAGAATAAAAGTTTTCTATCTGGTTGTTTACATCACCGCCTATAGATATCAGATTCCACTCCACATTATTTAAAATTTGTTTTACTTTATCATAATTACAATTCTTGAAATTTCGTTTATATATATCACTAGTTTTGTTGATGTCTGATTTTAATGAGAAGGATATGTCTAATGGTGGATGATGAAGGTCAATTGGTAATAACTCGTCTAAAGATAATTCAACTTTTAGATATTCCATGTTACTAAACACTAAATCGAGTATTCTATTATTTTTGTTACGTATACCATTGTATTGTTTGAATTCGAGAAAAGATGACATATTTAGCACTTCGATTTCATTATTGTTTTCTGGGGAGTTGACGACAAACATAGTATCATTTTCACACACCCATTGCAGTTTAGGGAGATTATAATCACCAGCCACCATTATTTTGGCTTCTGGAAACTTAAATCTAACACTTTCTAATGCAATACAGTGGTTTTCATATACAGTATTATCAGAACAAGGGGGAATGTATACTGCGCACAAAATCAGACACTTTGTAGGCAATGATATTTTCACGAATATTTGTTCTACATTGTTAACGGAATTTTTGATTATGCACGATCTATATTTATTCAGTACGGCTATTAAAACCCCACCACCTCTAGTTTTCGTAAAAGCAGTAGAATTATTAGGTACAGAGGAACGATCGCACCTATAAATAACAAAGTTTTTTAAACCCAGTTCGCCGTTTTTTATATTGTTGTTTAGCCAAGTTTCCGTCAGAATTATTGCATCATAATTAACACTTTGCATCATGGTTGATAAATATTCCAATTTAGTATTCATACCTCGCACATTTTGATAGTACACATTACACTTACGAAAGTTTTCTAGTTTTTTTGATTTTGCACAATTTTTGGAACCGAGTTAATATACTTTATGGCGATATTTTCCTCACCATTTTTCCTACGTAGATCTAATTCCTTCCATAAGTTATGAAGATCACTTCTTTGCATGGGTGTGAGATCTCTCTTCAATTTGATTCCATCCAATCGATTTAAAGATTTCAAGATGATAGATTTCGCTTGGGAAGAATCTTGAAATTCGACTTTCACAGGTCTGATATTGTCATTGGATTTCTTACCAAGTCTGTACATTTTATTGATTTTATAATCTTCATTAATATCTATTTTTTTCAAGACTCCTGCAAACCTATTCATGTCATCTTGCATACCGATAAATGTTTGGTCCGATTGGCTCTCCGGAAGATTGAAAATAATCAAATTTTTCGACCGATTTTTTCTTTCTTCTAGTTCTTTAATGGTATCTTGTACAGAAGAAAGTGTGTTGGATGGGATACTAGGGGTGCTATTTAATGATTCCTTAAGACAAGAAACTTGACCTTCTAATGTAGCCAAGCTTGCTGTTATCTGGCTATTCGTGGCCATTATTTCTGTCGTCAAAGGAATTAATTTGCCGATCTGGTCCTTATTAAATTTATTTGCTGGGTCCATAATAGTAGCGATTAGTTTGCTTATAGCATCTTTATTATTCAGGATATATTGTTGGGCGTTCATGATCGTTTATTCTATCAGAAAAGGAAATAAACAATATGTATTGGCCGAATAAAAATATGTATTGGCCGAGTCGAACGCCGCAGCCAGTCCGAGTGTGTTAAGTACTACGCGTGCGCAGTTCTCGTACGGTCCGATAAGTGTCAGCCTTGATCAATGACAGTAGATTGATCAATATTCTTGCAAAAATGATCCTTATGTCCAATATTTTGAGCGATATTGTGTCTATGACTGAGTTTTCAGTTGTAGGTTTTTGGTATATTATCTGTCACTGAGATTTTTTTATTCTCACTTACTGATCTTTTGCGCTCCCTGAGGATATGATAACGCTATCACTTGTAAATCGTGAACAGAATTTTTAAGAAATATAGATTTAGACTATAATAAAGCACTATTTTTAGTATTCAAAGTAACTTTCACAGAGCTGACAAAAACACGCCTGACATTTCTGACAAAAACGTTAAAAAAAAAAAAATCAGAAACTCGTACCAAAAGAGTACGTACATCTCAATTATAAGCCTAAAAGAGAGGCGTCACAGGATCACATCTCGTAAAGAAGAGATAGAGTCTCGGGATGCAGTAAGTTCCGGAGGAACAAGGGGGGCAATTTAGTCACTTAGGAAGCTGGTCACCGGGTTTAGGCGGACGCGGAGCCTTAACCCCCTTCGGCAGAGATGCTGAGGGTTTAAAAAACCAAAATTTAGCATTCAAAGAAACTATTATTTCATATGAACTCACGGGCTGTTGTAGAATCCTTTCGAACAAACCATCCCCGAGACCTTATCTACTTATTTATAAAGAAGTTTCGCTTCAAAAATGTCGTATTTCGTAGATAGCAAATATATGTATTATTTCCCCACGGAATTAATATGAACAGGTTCATGCACGTCTAGGACGAAACCATTCAAGGTAAGAATTTGCTAATACAAAGTGTTTATAATTATTAATTTCAGTGTTATTTAATATGTGTGAATTTTTCCCTTTGCACCGTTCGAACAATTCTACTGGTTTGTCCCCAAACGGAAATGTTTTATTTCTAATACACGAATTCTTCTGGTGAACGTATTTTATTGTAACATAAATGTATAGATTATTAGGTTCGTTAGATGTTTTTATTACGTAATATTATGCAATTGTTTCCACACTGCTCCTATAAAAGAATTTGAAGTTATTACGATACACAACGGGGTCCTTCATCCATTAGACGAATCATGTGCCAATTTAACGACGTATTACGAATAGTATAGACTAAATTTAATCGAGGTTTAATCGCATTTATTATTTCTAGTGAGGTTTTTAGTATGGTTCCAGGCGCCATGATGGGGCGGAGATAGTTCATATTCATAGCTCGACTGTAACAGGTATTTTTGTCGCGTAAGAGGTAGCACTTTTAGAAATATAACTGTGTTTTATGTTTCGTCCCTGACGGACAGGATGGTATAGCTGTGGTTATTTAGGTAATACATTTAGTAAATGCAAAGGGCATTAGGTATTATCAGTTTCGTATGCGAACCCAAGATGTTAGAAATATTTTAGTTCCTATAATTTCATTGAATATTTGCTGCAGAATAATATTTGATGAGAGAAGTAGTTAATATTCCATTCAAAGCAAAAGTTTTAGTCAATATCTTTATAGGTAATATTCAACAGCAAATTAGAAATATTTTAGTTAATATTTTTAGTTAATATTGCATTCAAAAGCGAAATTTTCACAGAATAATTATTTTCAGTTAATACGTATTTTTAGTTAATTTATCGTATTGAGTATTTTCGTATAGTAAGAAAATTATTTCATATGAAAAGTTGAATTTTAGTAGTAGTAATATTTCTGTATATAATATTTAATTTTTAACAACTGTATCGTTACATCATATGGTTGAAGTCGACCGGTTGCATCCTGCCGCTCAATCACGCGCGCTCACATAAAAGAATAATAAACTATTTAATAATCCAATATATTGTATTTTGAACGCGACATTTTGCTACTTACTAACCTTCATTATTTAGTAAGACCCACATTAGGGTCATCTTACACAGTTAGCCGTGATAAGAATATGATTTACATTGAGATGCAATGGAAAGATTTGTATTATAGATTTGCTTCGCCTTATATATTCAACAAACACCCCATGGGTTGTCTAACTCTGGTGCCGGACCAGGAGCTATACTAAATTATTATAAATGTTTCAAGACCCGATGCCCTACTATCTACCTGGGTACATCACAAGCTATAAAATAAATAAAAAAATAAAAATTAAATGTCAAGAGAGTGTAACCCCTTACGAGTTAAGAACAGAGGCCCGCAATAACCATTCGACGACGAAACTAAATTTGCCACCCTGCGAAATTGAGTCGCAATGATCGTTTACCGATGTTCATAGAGAGAGGTAAATTGTCTGTGCCGTCAATTAATCAATGTTGTAAAGGCAATCCAGGAGTAGTAATTACTTTTTGTTCACCGACAAAGTGCTTCTCCACCCACGCGGGCTGGTGAAATTGGATGTGTGAGGAGTTAATTCTCCAACTCAGTACCGACGATGCCAAAAATCATACAAAGGTTTCCTAAATTAATATTGAATATTTTGCAACGGGGTCGTCGCTATCATTTTTATTATCTAAATATTAATACATGTATGTAAATGAAATTCTAATATTCATAGACCCTAGGGTCTCCTTACATACTTTTCTAAATAAATAAAAAAGAGGTCATTTGGCCGATAGGCATTTTTACTGAAATGTGAAATATATCCCAGAATAAAACTGATATTTGCCATTTAGATGATTCATTTATTTTATGTCTTCCAAACAATTTCACAGAAAACAAATCCGTCATCTTATTTTGCACAATCATTTATGAAAATCTGGTGACATTGAAAATATTTTCTTTTGAAGAGAATCACTCATATGTTTTAATGTGACGTATTATAAATCAGAGCTGTAAGTAAAATATTTCTCAATCTTTTGTTACGGAATGACATTTTTGATATATGGATTTTTGTATATATTTTATACGTAATTGATTATCCGGAAACTCGCAATGTCACTTCGATGTATTCGACGTCTTGATTATAAAATATAAATATGAAAATGAACACACGATGAATTTTTTTGTATTTTATATACGTGTTGGCTATTTAGTATCGGTTTGCGGAACACATGTGAATTAAATTATAATAATTGCAACCAAAGCATAATAGGAAGGAAAGATCGTTTCAGATAGACGCGGTCTTATTTATTTTAACGTGCCCAGGATGAAGCAAAGTGTAGCAGAATGACTTAAGTGACAGAAAATAGAATAGAAAGGGGAAGATAGTAAAAAAATAACGAGTAAGTCAACAGCTGTGCATATCAGAGGCGTGCATGACATCGCAGCATGGCTTTTACGTAACCAATTATTTGGAAAGAAAATCGGAATACAACATATATTTCGTAATATTTCTATCACAATTGTTGTCATAGTATTCATATTATGATATATCATAAAAATCTGCAGCATAAATATTTGATTTCTATCTTTTTTTTTCATTATATACGTTTTCAAAAAAGTCAAGCTTCGATGTTCCCACTGCACGCGCCTGGTGCATATTAAGCAAGTTGTTGATTTCTAATTCTATGCACTAAAGGAAAAGGCAGATGCGTTGAAAATCACAATTTTAGTATCTCTTTGTGTCGCAAAAAAAAATTTACTCATGGTAGAAAAATCAATAAACTTATACATTTTCCTGTTTGTTTTTTTCAAAATTGAGTCGTTGATATCAAAACGTATTTACCCGTACTTTATAACCGTATTTAAACGTACCGAACCACTATTTTTTGTTTATTTTTTTAGATATAATATATTCCCTAAGCTCATTCCTGCATTTTACATATTACTTAACTATCGTAAAAAATATCAATCTGATATTATTACTTGTCAAAAATCAACTGGAGTTTTAAAACATACCTATATCCAAATTCGAAAAAATAAAAGAGTAAAATATAACACTTCAAAATTTATTTTTCAAATCACACATATGTAAATGCGGATATCTTGTTAAAATGACACAAACTTAATTACATAATTAATTAATAAATTACCAATCCTACGAAGTTTTAAAAATGAAGAAAATTGCTCTACTTTGTGGGCCTTTTATGACCGAATGGTCTGGTGAAATGCCTCATTTTCGATAATGGTACAAAATAAACAATTATACTAAACTTATCAAAATTATTGCAAAATTTTTCAGTTTGTTTACTTACAATTACAACAAAAATAAAATATTTTTGAAAAACAGTGTTTTTAAAAAATATTTTATTTTTTTGTGTGGTTTTTTCAACTCTTTTTACATAGTTGACAACTTTTTTACTTTAATATTCAAAAGAATAGATATTATTTTTTTCAAATAAGAACAAAAATAAATAAAAATCTTTGTCGATATTCCTGATTTTAGATATTAAATCAAGACGCAACGTATTTATGACGAAATACGCAATAAAATCTGAAATCGAAAACAAGTTTTTGATTTCTTTTTTATTAATTTTTAAAAAATAATGTGTATTACTTTAATTTATTCAAGACGAAAAGTTATTAACTATCTAAAAAGGATTAAAAAAAACACAAAAAAATAAAATATTATACAAAAACAGTGTTTTTTAAAACGTAAATTGTAAGTAAACAAACTAACAAACAGATTTCGCAATAATAATAATAAATTTAGGATAGTCGTTTACTTTGTAATATTATTGAAAAAAATACATCTCATGAGGACATTCAGTCATAAAAGGCCTACAAAGTGAAATAATTTTCATCGAAGGTTTGGTAATTTTTTAATCAATTATATTATTTCGTTTGTGCCATTTTAATAAGATATTCGTATTTAAAATGTATATAACCTGATGAAAATTTTTTTAAATGATATATTTCCAACAAAAATGTGATAAAAAAAACAAGAGAAGGTATGAGAAAAAATTGTGAACTTTGCCCACTCTGCCGGACGATCGCCTTAATAAAAATTACAAAAACATTTATTAATATTTTGCACTATTCAATTACTGAGAACTTATTTCACTAGTACACTCCTGATAAATTCAAATACTTAAATTTCAAAAGCAATCTAAATCCATTGTCTGATTTCAGAATATACTTAAGTCCATTTTAAATGCTGAAATAATTCACGAAATATACAAATTTCATTTTTTCCCGTAAATGCGCTACAGGAAACTAGATGCTGGGGAAGCGCGCGCTATTTCATTTGACCAATGAGCGCGCGCGGTGATAGAGTTGGCCGTCGGATGGTACCAACCCATTTTCCGAGAGGTTGGTACTGTATCAATAAATGTATATGAGTTTGTTTCTTTCAAACTCTGTACGAATTGACAAAATTAAAGAAAATAAACCTTCTTATGTTGCTCTGTTAATAAAGAAATGACATTTAAAGTTTATTCTTTAATATGTCAAATATTTATTTGATAGCTTTATCAAACACAGTTGTCATGTCAACAATTTTGTTTTTTTTCTGTCCACCAACATAGAACACTGTTTATCGACACGGTCACACTTATTTCCCGACAGTTCACAGTGGAGCAAAGTTCAATATTTTTCTAATAACCAAATTCTTAAATATACACTGTTTCATTGACATCGCCAAAATTCTTATACAAAAATGCATATACTTTTTCTTTACATGTGTTTACTAATTAATATAATATAAATGTATAAAGAAAGGAATTTTTAATAATACGAGTCTGTAAAAAGTGCAGATCATTGATAGAAATGCAAGTGTGTAGTAATGAATAATTATAATAATTATTGAAATAAATAAAAATTTATATATATTACTTTACTTTCACTATTGCTTTTGTATTATACAATATAAACTGTTCTTATTATCCACATTTTATATTTATATATTCAATTAATTTATTAATTAATCTTATAATTATATAGTATTTTGTTGTATATCTTTATTATTTTTTGTTCTCATTATATTGTTTAGCTGCTCATCTCGGCACAGGTTATTCCTAGTGAGATGAGCGGCTTCATCTCTATGTCATGTAACAAGATGAAGATAAATAAAAAATAAATTTAAAAAAATTTAAAAAATTAAAAATATTTCCATATTTAGCTTTTTTAAATTTTGACGTTAATTTCTGTCAATTGATATTTTTAATTGTGAGATGTCAAATGTTACATATCATACGCAACTACCGTAAGGCTCGCTCGTTTTTCTTCACCCGTGTTACCTTTTATCTGCCGAAATCCCCAGAACTCAAATGTCACAATATTTAAAACTTCTTGCCTACTGTAGTGTACATCTGTAGAAAAAAATATCAGTTTTGATACTATAACGTGATTCTGTCGGTCGCTTTTAGTCTGTTCCGACATGACTCCTGAGACATGATTAACAATGCGTTTCCCGCACCTCGTCTTTCACCGTATTTCTTATCGCACTTCCTAGCACGTCTCACGGTTCTGGAGAACTTCTTCAGATGTCGAAATAGACGGCAGTCCTCTGGGTGCAGATGTAATATTATTTCTCTGATTTGGTGAGAATGTTGTGCCTTATCGGATCGGTTTCGGGGCCATATTGAATGAAACGATTTTCACCGAAAAACTTTTTCCCACGAAACTTTGTAATTTAATAGATTGAAGTTTTCAAGTCTCAAAGGCTACTAACTCAACATGATGACCAAAGTATTGACACTGCCTCATTAAATATTTAGAGATCAATTTGACTTATTTTTAACTAATTTAAACTTGCTTGGTTGGTCTGGTTGCCTCGATTCTCATTCCAGGTGATCTAGTTATTTTATATATTTTTAATCCCTTTCTTTTAACTCGTAGCGTCTGTTTGCTTACTTGGTTGTCCGTCGAAAAAACTTTGGATTTTCAACCATTTTTAACGATTGTTAACCGTTTTTCCGTGATCCAATCGAGCTGAAACTTAACAGACAGGCTCATGGGGACGATAAAAATGATCTAACAAATTTTCGTTTAAAAAAATTAATAATTATAGTTTAATTTTGGATATTTCGAAATTTTTTATTACTCGCTTTCGTAGCGTCGCCCGACTCGACCCCAACGCGTAGGTTAAGCCCCAAACCTGTTTTCTCTAGTAAATGAGAAAGGGAGTATAATAAAAACTTTTTTTATGGGTTATTATTACAACCCTTACATTTCATAAATAATAAACAAATTTCAAAAACTCATTATTCAAGTTAGAATCACGTTGTAGTAATATAAAATAAAAGGTATATATTTCATATATAAATACTAGCTTTAACCTATCATAAATAACTTTCACAAATGACCTTCTTTTTAAATAAGGTCATTTGTGAAAGCTGTAAGAATAGCGCCACCGCGTCGTGGTAGCGTAGTGACGGACATTGTTACAAGACAATTATGTATATATATTTTTTTTATACCTCATTAATATTTTATATCTCATCATTATTTGCGTCATCTGGTAGGGTTAGTAACGGACATTATTACGTAGAAAATAATGTGTTGATGTAAAACCAGTTTCAAATAAGTGATCGCAAATCGAATGTATTAATAAAAAAATATCGCATAAACAAGGAGAACATATCTGCATGAATATAATATTATAAATATACTCGTATATATGTTAAACTGCCTAAGAAGTTAAATTCTTTCTTCGGTTTATAATGTCCAGAGGTTTTGCATATTTTAGTTGCACGAGTAACCCAACGACAGATTTAGAAAAGATATGTCTTATTCTACTTTTCATGTTACAAAACGACTATGGTTCAATTTTGTAATTTCAAATCTCGTACCAAGGGACACAGTTTGTTCAATTTTTCTCTTCTTAGTAAAACCGTAGAAACGAGAGACTGTTTAGAATATAAGCAAAATTTTGCAAGTTACTTTCGTGCCGAGTACCTACACTATTAGGAATGCGATCTATGGCTCATATTTCATAAATTTTTGAAGCTCAATGTTTTTAATTCGTAATATTACTAAGTTAGTTTATTAGTTTTAAAAAGTATAAAAATTTCAATTTATTACTTTTAATTAACTAATGAATTTGTATAAACCGCATGCAGTAACTTAACTTCTACTGAATCTTTGCCAGGATGCACGCAAACCAATTATCCCTGACTTATTTTCATAAAAAGTTAATTTTTGATCAGGTGCGTAGTTAAGTTGTAGTAGGGTGCGGGAAATTGACAAGTAGATACTGAAATAGGGAAGATATTAAATAATGGGTATTATTATAGTACTAGCTGTAACCCGTCAATACTTACAGTATAAAAAAAAATTATACTATAAAGATGTTATAGACGTTACATGAAGGGGACAGACAGATAGACAGACGGACGGACAGACAATGAAATTATGATGGGATGAACAGATCACAGAACTAAAATCTCTCTCCTCATTAATTCATTTCACAGTTAAATACGATTCACACTTGAAATAGAATAGAATTCACGGGTAAAATTTTTGGATTTAACGCTCCTTAATAATAATTACAGAATTATAAGGTATTTTTTTTTAGGTATCGTAAGCGTACGTACACAAACACGGTTATCCATAATGTCTCAAATCATCCGTTAATACATAAACATTCCGCGTTCGCTATTTTAACTTAAATACAGTTTTATTATTTTTAATTTCAGTGTTCAAAACGAAGATGAAAGTATGGCTAAATCAATTTGATGCAGATAAATTAAAAGGAGTATTAAAAACGACGTAGAAATTTAAAAATATAAAATAAATATGTATATATGTAAACTAGTCCGCCTCAGCACGGGAATCCCTAGTCAGGAGGACTAAGAACATAAATATCAACAACAACATTGTACATATATACAATTTTATTATATATTATGTTAAATTGTATATGAATAGAACCTAATAAAAAAATATTAAAAAAAATTAACAAATACTTTTACTTTTAAATGGAAACGTAAAACCATGTTGTGGTATGAATGGATCATTAATTCGATTTTATTTTTAATAATTTAAACACCGGTTTCCGGCAACAGAAAACTGAATATCGAAATACTTCCGGTATTGAAAAAAGTGAATTACGACCCTTGCCGTCTCCTCCACCTCGTTAACGAGCCCAGCTTCGAAGAGAGTTCAGCTATAATTATTTCATCGTTAGTCTATAATTGAATCAAAATAACAGTGTTTAGATTGTTAATTACTAATAAGCTTTGCAACAATTTTGAAATAATTAATAGGCAGCATACTGCAATATAATATTCAATGTATTATTATATTTGGAACAAATAATGTTAGTCGGTATGTGTTTATTCAATTTGTAGTAATAATACTAATTTTTTTCACTTCTGTTTATAATTTTTATTGTTTGTAGCGTTGACTATGTAGTTGAACTTTATTATTAATTTGAGAAAACTAACAAATTTGTGAAAAATCATCCTGATTTTTTACAATACCATTGTTAGTTTTCTTAAATTTATATATTCTATTACCATCATCATCCATTTTTCATTATCTCATCTTCTCTTGTCTTTCATTCTCCAACGCGTGACACTGTCATTTCTATTCTCTATTCATACGTTCCTAATTTCCAAATCATCTGAGGTGAGGCGACTGTTTGTTAGTTATGTTATTATGTTTGCATTCTTTCATAGTTATATTTTCCATTTTACACAATAATTGCCATTTACAATGGTTTTATTTCTATAACTTAAGATATACAAAAATATGTTTTCAATTATTCAAAGGTTTGTTTTATGTAAGTATATAAAAAAAAATAACGTAATTAGAATAATTACTTAAATAGATCACCTTATCCATTCAATTCAACATTGAAATATAAACAATAATGGTTTTGACATACGATTACAAAATTTAATAACCAAAAGGTATTAAATTGTTTAATGAACTATAAATTTTGAATTATGATGAAATTATAGTAATTCATGTAAAGCGGTATAAAGATGAATCGCTTGTACGTAAAATTAAAACATTTTTATGAATCAACAGTTCTTTTGCTTACTGGAAATAAATATTTTCCTTACTCCAAAAAAATTTTGAAATTTTACTGCGAAAGCCCATTTCTTGAAACAAAAGGCTTTAATTTGTTCAAAATCTTTTCGGAATGCTTTATTTATTTTTTATTCTTTCTTCCTTTCCACTTACGCAAAAAGACAATAAATTGATAAATTAGATTTCGAAGTAAAGGATAAAATTGTCAAATAATTTTAAACAAAGATTTTCTGTTCTACAAAATACGTCAGAACATTTTTATAAAGTATTTTTAAGCGATATTTTTTATCCGTCGATAACTATAGGCACAGATTTCATTTTTGCTTCAACGAAATCTTCATCCAAATTGATTCCTTTCTACAAACATTACGAGATGAATCGTTGATTTTGCGTAAATAGTGATATAAAACGAACGGTTCTGGGGAAACTCTTAAGGATACGAACATATGGAGGCTTCAGAAGTCAATCGGTGTAAGTCAATGAATTATTGACTTTATTTATTCGATTTGTGATGGTCGTAATGGACGCAGATTGGATAAAATTGGAAAAACCTTAAATTAAAATGTTCGATAGTCAATTACAAAGCATCTGAGAAAATATTTTCTCTTCATTCGAGATTGTTTAAAAACTTTGATGATAAATTGCTCTACGGAATATTCAATTTGCCCGAGATTGTTACTATTACTCCAAAGGTATTTGAACCAAGACGTATGCGGCGACAATTATAAAAATATTTTATAAATTTTGCCTAGTGGGTAGGTCGTAACCTTTCAGGAAACGGTACAGATACTTCACACGACGGCGCAGCCGAAAAATCAACAAACGGACGCTTGGATGCTTGCCCCTAATCACAGGGCTTGGATGGCGTGAATGATTTTGGAAACGTGCGCCGTGGGCTGACCCCAGGTGGTACGGAGGAAGTGGGATCGGATTATAAAGCCGCGTAGGAAGGTTGATACAGGAAACAGTCTGGGAAAAAACGTAGAGATAGGGGGAACCGTTGCTCAAATTGGGATCCGTGAAATTTTACAAAAGGACGATTACCATACTTATTGGAGTCACTAGAATACAAATATATTGGAATGTCCAGTGGAACTAAGGATTGGAAATAAGATATCTCGACACGAAGCGATGAGATACGGACGTCCACAAAACAGGGAAGACTTTTAATTTATTTATATTATCTACGTTTTGCCCTTCCTTTGTTTCGTTATGTTTTCATTTAGGAATCGTAATTTTATTTGTATTTATTAGGGGTTGGCCGCGAATCTCGAATTTAAGCGGGAAACGAGAATCTTTATTTCTCTATTAATTATTTAACTATAATGTATACTTATTGTTGAGAATTGTTAATAGTACGACTTGGTATAGGGCGTGCGTCCTCAAATAATGGAGCGATATGACGTTCTTTTAGAAATTACGTAAAAATTATATAAAAAAATATAATATTCAACTACCGTAATTTGGAGTCGAGATTTATTATTCGCATTCACCATTTCGGTGTATTTTGGGAAGGAACCAGCTAGAATATTCCATTAATTTTTATAGTTACATTTTTGTAGGTTATTATCTAAACGTTTAGTGATATTTGTTCAATAATGTATGGCATTTTACAACATGGATGGTAATCAATGTAATTATGATGGGGTGCGGCCCTGCCTTCCGCGCAGCCACGGTGTATATGGAACGACGAGAACGCGAGAACTTGGTTTTTCAGATCAAAGATCGACCAGAGGTGCTGTCAATTTTCCTAGCGATTTACAACCATTTAATCGCAGCCTGACCCTGTAGAGATCGGTAACGAGGAATTAATTTTGTCTACTTGAAGGAACAAGCAAGAGGAATTCAAATCAAGGAAGGGATACACGAAGCGCGCAAGACATCGAAAGTTGTACGATATCAGCAGATTACAGATTCTTGTTCTACGTTGGCAGAGAGACGAGCGTCACACCGCTGTGTCGACATCTAGCGAGTTTCGCCAGATAGAGGAAGGGCGCGCATTTCGCTGTATGAAATTTCATCGTAAAAGCGCCAATAGGAGTATAACTTCAAAAACGATTGAACAATTGACTATCTTGATTTAACCTCTGAAATGAGCGTAGTACAATCTGGCAGTAGAATTTAAACTAATCATGTACGTGTTTTAACCACTGAAAGACGAGATAAAATGACTTACACTGATTTACCTCTGAGCCTCCCATATGTATTCTTGTATATTATATATACCCATGTCTGTAAATATATTATATATGACGTGTGCGTGAAGCGGGCGTTAAATTATTGCCGTGTATTAAATAACTTTTTATTTTCCCGTGTGAAAAACACGGTCCATCAATGTTCCCACCTTGGGAGAAAACTCACCTAAAACTTTTCATGTTTAGTACTCGCTAGCCTAAATTACTTAACCCTTTTATCCCTGGTGTAGATTGAAAACGTGTAGTGTATAATTAGGCGGTGCGTTGTCAATAAAATAAAACAAAATAAAACTATGTAGAAATACCTACATTGCTTTTGTTTCTTTGCTATACGAAAATTGCTATCATTGGGTTTGGATCCATTCCCTTGGACAGTCGTATTTCATTTCATATCATCATTAAGATTTTTGTAGACTTTTAAGAAATATTTATAATAAAACACTAACAATATTTAAAAAAAGTCTCTAGCTTTTTTAATTTAATATTGGATTTGTGGCGGATCCGTCACACTGTAAGTGAACACCAGCGACATCTCGGGGCCGGCAGCTCACCGCGACAAGGAGCGCCTGACGGAAGCGACCGAACCTTCGAGAAAGTTAAGGTTTACCTACCGCAGTGGAGGACCAGGCAAGCACCAGATGCTACGTCATTCTCACGGCCACCGACGGCCTGCAAACAACTCGAATCCTACATCTCAATTAACTTACGGCAGTATGCATTTTATACGGAAGTCCAACCGCGTTTAAAATAGATTAACATAGCTCTGCGTCTTTACTAACAAATGAACATCCATAGATTGTAAAGCATCCTGAATATAAAGTTCATTGTACGCAACTCTTTTATTTCCATAATAACGTAGAAGCATGGCACTCAAGGCGATACATACCGGGAGCCGATACAAGGGTGAGTACAAATGAGATACACGAAGGTAAAGCATCCGATCTTGCGTCAGCATAAGAGTCATTGTACTTGCAATTTATACTAATCTCACTGGTAAGAAAAAGTAGGTGTAAAGACAACACTGCTATTGATTCGATTCAATCAATTCAAGTATCTCGGACATATTTTAAAACGACCAACATCTTCTTGATCGTCACCACGAGTCTACTTGCAAAGTTTCAGCTCGATTGGATTATAGGAAAAGGGATAAAAATCGATCCAAAGTTTTTTCGTCAAGCAAGCAGACGCCACGAGTTAAAAGAAAGGAAGTAAAAAGTGAAGAAAGACGCCGCATCTCATGGCTGCATAACTTGAAGGACTGGTGTAAGAGTAAATTGTCCGTGCGGTGGTAAATAAAATGTTAATCGCCAGAATGATCGCCGACCTCCGATAGGAGATGGTGCCTTAAGAAGAAAGGACTGGATTCAAACAGCAGTATGGTACAAAAAGATTTAGCTGATTATCCACTTGATCAGCAAACATAAATTATAATTAATGGAATGGTATGATATAAAATAAATTAATTAGTAATCCACTGCGAGTTTTTTCCCTAAAAATTCAGTTTGATGGTTGTACTTGCGGTTAAAGAACTTATGTATGTATACGGTGCATAGCATAATTGAAAAAATAAATAAAATACAAAGATGTCTCTTTTACCTAACCTTACTTAACCTAACCTAATCTAAACTAACAGTTAAGATAGTGTTAAAAAACAGTACACAACCACCTTAATATAACTCGACAATTTATATCAAATAATTATGTAAATAAAATATTTAAACACAGAAAATTAATTGAATAAAACACTTTACTCTTCTGGCTTGAGTTTTCTTTCAGTGTTTCAATTACTTTTCTCACCAAAGTTTTGGATCTTGCAGAATCCATCGTCGGGTTTTATTATGTATGTTGATGATTTGTAGTTAAGTATTGCAAGCCAGTACCTGTATCACCGTGAAAGTCTAAGAATATATTTTTTTAAATAGTGTATGAAGTAAAAATGAACGAGTTAACAAACCTACGAGTAAAACAATAAAATATTTGCAGATTTTAATATCTGAATTACCACTGTCTCAGAATCAACTGCATGTTTCTTTTTAAAGTAAGTAGTCAAACTGTAAGTAGTAATACATTTACAAACTCAGTGTACTCATTCCCTAGTTTCTTTATTTCTGACAGTGAAGAGTGTATTTGACAATCTATTCAGTCTAAAATAGGACTTAAAGGTAAATTTAGTTAATTTAAATTTATTTTTCAGTTCTATTTAAAATATGTTCTCCTAATGCAACAATAGTTCCCGACCCCTCCTCCTACATATCTCCACTATTGGTACTCTGTCTTGTTACACTATTTTGTACTTAAAGGTAAATTTAGTTAAAAAATCATTTAAATTTATTTTTCAGTTCTATATATATTCTAAAATATGTTCTCCTTATGTAATAATAGTTCCCACCCTCCCCTCCTACCTATCCCCACTATTGTTACTCTGTCCTGTCACACTATTTTGTAAATAGTATCTAAGCCTATAGTTTATATTAAGAATTGATTATATGTGTACCCTGATAAAGCTACGGTCGTTGCAAAACTCGGTTAATACCAATACGAAAATAAAGTGTTAAAACAAATGTTGTTATTTTCACAATTTAATTTAAATATTACTGCGTGCTGTGAGTGTTTTCGTGTATGTGTACGTGAGTGGGCGTTTTATAATAAATAAATTATGTGCAATCCGTACCTTATTTTGCAACGTTACTCTTTTGGACCATAGGCATAGGTAAAACACAGACACCCCACCCCCTTTCTTCAACAGCACTCCTGAGGAATCCTGAGGAAAATATTGTCATCAAAACCGACGCTTCTGAACCCCTCACCCTCTCCTTGCCAGGACCTAGTTTGGCGTTCATCGTTCATCGTTCATCCTATTACGCGACTATAGATTTGGAATAATTTGAAAATAACTAGAAATCAACAAAACAAACGAGATTATACCAGAACATGCAAGAAACACGTTTCCTGTAGTAGTTGCGCTAGTATCGCGCGGGGTTAAATCTTGTTTTGACAAAAGCTAAACTACGGAAGAGTAGCCACAGAAAGCAAAACAAACAACGGGCCATACCACAGACCAACAGCGCGATGGGGTGGTATCTGCGTGTGAAATTTTCTTGTGCAAGCCTGAGCGATAGGACGTTCGCCCATGTATCAGATACAAATGGAATATTCTCGAGAAACATCCTGGCTTTACTTAGCTATCGGTATTTAACTTTTTCCGCTGCGAATCCGAGAAAATGCTTAGTTCTTCATTTTTATCGAGTTTTCTTACAGAAATATGCTTATATCAACGTTTGAGCCTTGAACATGTAATTAGAACGAAGAACGTTATTTTTAAACGTTCAAAAACTGTGAAAATTTCGCAATTCTTTCCTCCTTATTTTGTAAGTTAGTAAACTGATTCTTCGTGTACATTAATTTCCTTCAACGCGAACCCACGCAGGACTCCCGCAGGGATGAACTGAGATGCGTGCCGAGCGCGCGGCGGCCCGGGGCGCCAGACGCAGGGGCGCCTACACAACTTAAACGTGCTATTATACACACACTACTCGATCTTAATAATAATTGAAATATATTATCAAGTATCGTGCCTGCGGGAGGAATGAATGAAGACGCTGAAAACTAATTAGCGATTTATTAATTACTGATTAATTAACTATTCAATGTACAAAGTCATTTAACACTATTAAACTTAATGCTTTAAAATTACACTATTTCGCATTATATCACTCGTAAACAAACACTTTATTATCGTTGGAACATTTTATATAATATTCCATTCAGCTTCCGATCGCAGTGATCACTCCGGTTTATTTCGCCTCTGCAGATAAGAATTTCTGATAACATTCTCGTGACTTCTAGGCTTTTTCTCGAATGTTTCAGATGCCTCCGAATCGTAGACCACTCTAGGCCGTTGTTGATAAGATAATTTTATCAGATTTGATAAGATAAAATAAGAATTTCGGTGATTCGTTCATTTATCGCTCCGAATAGCCACCCCGGCCGTCATGGCTTGCAACCGACTTTTATACACATAGTGTTTTCGCCTGTCAAACGCGAAAACCCCTTCCGCCGCATTCAGCGCTTCTTTTTATATCTGGAATAACATTCTCGTGGCTTCTTATGTTTCAGATACCTCCGATCGTAGATCACCCTAGGCCGTTCTTGATTTTTTAATAGTGTTCTGACAAGTGACAGCAGCGCGAAATTCTTTTTAGCATCTTGTTACAAAGTAGCTTCATGTAATATTTGTTAAATATATTTTTTATCCTAATATCAGGAAAGCACATAAGAATTTGATTATAACGTTACTGGGACTGTCTTATTATTAGTTATAATTAAAAGTACTTCATTATCCATCCCCTTTCATAAAAGTGAATTCAGTCAATAAGGCTGTGGAATCAATTCAGCACTGATATCATATCAAAGCAATTTTACATTTTCTAAAACCTATTTTAACCCTTCCCTGTCTCTATCCATCTTCTACTCGAATTATTATCATAGAGCTAGGTTTATCGCCGTAATATTGTATATCAGAAATCTATTTCAATTTTTCAGCTGAATTATGTGGTCGATTGGAAGTCATTGCCAACTGGCAATAA
>JADDOH010007874.1:0-34945 GCA_016648135.1 Agrypnia vestita | reverse complement strand
ATCAAATTCGTTTTAATAAAAATAATCATTTTCGTGATTTTGGTAGTTTAGTGTAAGTTTCGGTACGTTACCTTCGCCACGCGAATATATAATATATGTATGTTTATACTTGAAATACGAACGTTTTATCACAGTATACCCAGAACAGTAGTTTATCTCCAGCCTATCGGCGAGTTATTAGCCTACTCTTGCATTGACGCTAGGGTTGTCACTTTATTTTTACTCCCTTTCTTTTAACTCGTAGCGTCTGAGATTCCGACGCATAAGGTAGACACGAAACCCGAAAATTTCTCTAATTAGTATACCTAGTTTCCGCACTTAAATTGCAAGAACGCTGATTATCATCAACGTAGATTTTTAAAAACTCTGTCTTTGTGATAATCAACAATCCTTTTTAGTAAAGCACCACAAACGTAAAAAAGGCATTTTTTTCAGGAAGCGCATTTTTTCTCTTAAGCGGCGGGTGTGAGCGCGAATGGCACCGAAGGCACGGCCCTTACTGCCGCCACCTTGTGCCCCCATATTCTATGTCAATGTGTGCGGCACAGTGCGTGCGTACACGGTGCCGAGCACGCACGCAGACATTTTAATGGGTAGCGGCCGTTTGTATGAAGACGTATTACTGTTCTTAGTATACTGTGGTTTTATGCTATCTATAGTACGTATTATGTAGCATAAAACTTCGTATTTCAAGTATAAATATACAACGCGGTATATTGGGACACGAGTCCAATTTTTACTTATTATTATAATCTAAAATCTTTTTTTATGTCCCAAATGCAGAAAAGTTCCTACCACAAAAATGACGGAACGCGAAACTAGCAAAACCGATTTATCGGTGACATCCCTTAACTCTGTACCCATAGGTAGGTACATAGATATATGTCAAATGTCAAAGATAGGCGCAAATGATATTTAAAATTACGACAAAGGTTTGTAATTGAAATTGTCAGTAGGTAAAAACTTACACGCGTTTTCTTCATATTGACCGAAGCGTTATTACAATATTTTGACCTAATGATATCAATTTCAGGAATTTTAAGTCTCAATATTTATAATTCTGCTACTTCCGAGGAGCGTGATCAGTTTTGTTTGTGGTTTTGTTTCAACTTCTCTTTTGATGAAGCAAGATTTGTTCTACATTTTTAATTTTTTTAGACGCGTTTCGTCTTATAAGGGCATTACCAATCAATCAATATCTTATGAGATTGACAATGCCCTCATAAGGCGAAACGCGTCTCAAAAATTAAAAATGTAGAACTAAAAGAACAAGTGTTTTTATTTCTATATCATCCCATGACTGACAAAAACAAAATTTTACAGAAGATTTTTTCTTCTCTTTTTTTAAGGAATATACTTTAGGAACAAAATTTTATATAGAGTATTTATTTTATTAATGTCTTTCGCTTATCATTATAAAAATCGATTAATTATTACTGCTTTGCTGTAGTTTTTTGTATTTCTGAACGATTCTAAGAAGCAATTTACAAAAACTAATGAATGGTAATACCTACAATGAAGAGGATAGCTATACAGTTAGATGTAAATGAGATAGAGCACATTAATGATATTAATTCATGGTAACAATTAAGTTTTTATAAGAAAACTATTGAAAATAAATGCTACATAATTTTGTATTTCTGCACGATTCTAAGAAACAATTTTGTTCAAACACTAAGGAAAGGTAATACATGCAATGAAGAGGAAAGCTATACAATTTGTTGCAAATGAAATAGAGACAAAATTATTAATATTAATTCTTGGAAACAATTAAGTTCCACACTAATGATATTCTAAAAATGCGGGAATTCCCACATTACAATCCCTCCCAAAGAATAAATAAAAAAACTAATTATAATGATAAGAATATTTGACATAATAATATTCAATAAATTATCTATTGTCAAGTATGTTCTCTTTACAATAAAACGCTGTAAGATAAATAAATGCACAGGTATACTTTATTTGATCTACGCACAAACGAATTTTAAAGTTTTTGGTAACATACACCAAATGCACAGTGCTATACTTGTGCATCATCCTCATTTGATTTGCTAAAACATCAGCTGCTTTAGGATCATGGGACAGTGTCAAGTAATCATGACGAAATCTTCTGGGAATTATGCCATTTTCACATAGTTAACGCAGGTCATTATATTTTGCTTTCGATATTTTAAATAGTTCTTTGTACAGTTGTACCAGTAAAGAATTGATTACTGAAGAACTTCGGTGGGATCTAATAATATTTTATGTGTCAATAATATCTATCTATCAAAACAGCCTTATTTTTTACTTTATGTTCAATATTAGGACAATTTTGTTTAAATAATGCACTTCTAAGCTCGTTAAATTTTATTTTATGCTTTGCCGACAAGTAAGGCAGCGAAAAGGATTTCCAACCACGTCATGTGTCATCATTGTTATTTGTTATGTGTCTGTTATACAGGGAGCTGGTCCACCATACTTTATAGGCAGATTCCTGAATAAATTATGAGTCGAAAATGTTCAAATTATAAACAATAAATAGTGTTCTAATATCAATAGTCAGAGATCAATGACTTTCAAAACGATGATGAAAATTGTATTTTTTTCAATATCTATGTCTTAACTTCTGTTAAACGTAGGACTATCATTAGACAGTATAGGTAGTGTGACAAATATCAAAAATTTATTCGCTTTAATACAAGTCAAATAAAATGTTTAAAACCCTGCACAAATTTGAAAAATACTTTTATCATTTTATTTGAATTATATTAAATATTATGATTTTTTAATATTCAATATAATTTTATTTTATTTTTTTTACACAATTCAGAAATATTGAAAAATAAACGCAAACTTTGGAGACATTTATTTGATTCAATAAGTATGTTTAATATCATTGTTCATAATTACATAAAATACTACCCTCAAATAAAAAATAAGGTAAGAATATCTGCTATTGCAGTTCAATTGTTCTTAGGATCATAAGTTAAAATTAAGAATAAGTTAAACAAAACTAAAATATCAACAGTCTCTAATGAATATACATAAATTATTAATACCTATGTATACAGGTATTAATAATTTAATGTATAAAATAAATACATTTTCCAAAAAGCACCGTAAAGAAAACTGACAAAAATGCTGAATGTATTGAATATATTTAGAATAATTATTCTTAAACAAGGCGGAGTTATTAAATGTACAAAGTCAAAATAATATATAATAAACTAAAACAACAATAAACAAACAAAATTTATAAATATAAAAATGGTAAACAAAGCATTATTTTTTTATTATCACTGTACAACATTATTCCAGACTTGTCGACCCCATCTTGGTAAGCTTTTTATATGTGCATTAAACGGAAGATTTTTTACTAAAACTGAAAACTGCAACATCACCTGAAATCAAAATTAAAATATTGTAACATTATATAGAAAGTCTTCAGTTTTCCATTAAATGAATAAAATAAATCAAAAGTTACCATTAGTTGTGCTGCCATTGCAACATTTCACATATGCATATATTGTGTAGAACTACACATGAGTATACAGTTTGTCCAGCAACGGTCCGACTGTAATGCAAAATTGAATGCTTCAGAATGCACCGAAATGTTGACTTAAAAAGTTCAATACAACTTCAATACTTCACAACATTTCTGATTTTGTTGTGTGCTTTTGTATACCTAGATTTGGTGTATTCTTTCCTGGATTTTATGAAAGCATAAGAAGCCAGGACTCTGATGGATACCCACAATCACCTGAAAGTTCAACAATATTTTATGTTATAAATTGCATAAGGCTATTGGAAACTATGAAAAATCAAACATTTATAAGCATTAATAAAATAATGTAGGTATGCTTAACCAAATAATTTTCAACGTGGCAATTGATCCGCATATGTTATAATGAATATGTTAGTAAGATATGAGAAACACAAATTTGCTACGCACTTTTATGAACGGAGATTATTTTGACACTTCTTAATTACGCATTGCAGTACTTTCAGAGAGTATTTCTCAACTCACGTGTGATTCGAAGCAAGTTTTGCAACTCATCCAAATGTTTGTTTTACTATTAACGCAATGGAGTGGGATTTTCTACTCAATGTTCGATAGATTTTTAGATACTCCACTATATGAAAATCTAACCTCATTTTTTCAAAATTCGTCCAGAGCGGATTTTGTAATTATACGGCTCAAATACACTGTATTAAAAGATGATATAAGAAAGATTGTTTCTTACAAACGTTTTAATTTCTTCATCCATAGCGTCCAGATGAAAAATCATGGCTAAACTTGTCCGCGTTACGGCGTATTCAAATCTTCCCATTTTGACATTTGACAGATAACAATTTACATCTTTCTCCCTCCCTCTATATCTATCTCACGTAGAAACTTACAGAAACAAACACCGACGTAAAGCTATGTCTCGTTTATTTTTAATTTTTATTATCGTCTATTAAGTGTTGGGACAAAGATCTTAAAGATCTAGACATTGCTATTTTCAGAAAACGGATGACAGTATGTTATCTTGGCGGTGTCCTTGAAATAAATACCTACGGCCGCTTGGTACTTAAACTTGGTTAAACACGCACCAGGGCCACAGAATATTGACCAGGGCTGCTCATTGACTGACTGTTTATGGCTTGGGGTGCCATAAATTGACGTAAATGTATGCGTGGGAGCGTCTCACACTAGGGATGGGTCATCCACGTCCGTCCATCGACGAGACGATCAACTAGTTGACGCATCAACTTCGTTACGCGGACGTCGCGGACGTTCTATTTAAACATCGGGACGATGGTCAACTGTCTACGGTTCGACGCGACGCTGCTCGACGGGTCAACCGTTGGCTATTTTGATTACGTTAATTTTTAAAATTTAAAGAAGTTCGAAGGAATATAGTTTCGGGGAAAGTAAAACCGCTACTTGTGCTTATATGTAAAAAGAAATATTTTATTATTTATTTGTTTACGCACATTATAGGCTTTTACATATTGTTTTATATACTTCTTTCTATATATAATAAAGAAAGAAGTAGGTATACACAACAATATCAGGTGTAAGCAGTAAAATATAAATATAAAGTACATATATAAGCAGTGAAAGTATTGGGTATAAGCATTAAAATATGAGTATAAAAATTAAAAATATAAATAAGTACAAAGCAGTAATGTGTGTATAAAAAAATATATTAGGTACATATCATTACATGTGTACAGGGTTATATGGAAAACATTAATAACCTCGCAGGACTATATTCCTGCCTTGATTATGAGTCGAAAGCTATCATGACCTAATATCAATAGTTATGGAGATATGCGACATCAAAGTTTGAATTTTTTCAATATATCTGACTTATTTTTTGGAAAACGTTGGACTATCACTACACTAACTCAAATCGATTACGAAAAATTCATTCGTTTCAATACAAGTTAAATAAAATGATAAAAACCTTTACATTTATTTATTATCTATAAATTTATAAATAAATACATAATTTAAATATACTTTACATTTGAGATGTTGTCTAGAAATTTATTGAAGAATAAATCTTTCAAAGTCAGGCTTTCACTTTGTGGTGACATTATTAATAAATAAATATATCTGTATTATTTGTCAACTTTAGTTTAAGGCTCAATCTGAGAAAAGGAACATTGTTCCCGAAACATGTAAAAAATCAATAAAAAGTGGTGTAAACAAAATTATAATAGATTCACATAATACTAGATATATCGCATTCACATAATACTAGACAAGCATTACGAAACCTTGACGAAATACCAAAAACTAAGACAACACATGGACAGAAAAATTACTCATACATAGGGCCTAAAATATTTAACATATTTAAAACAGACTTCAAGGAATTAAGAATATACTCAATTAATAAAATAAAAGCTTTAGCAAACAACTGGCTTACCTCCAAAGGTAGAACAGCAACTGAAAATTTACTTACTGTAATTGCATAATAATGTCTTCAAATAAAAATATATACCTATATAAATTAATTAATTAATTAAGGAAAATAAAAAATAATCTTAAACAAAACTTTAACCCTTTTTACATTAAACAATTATTCTACACATATTTACACTTGGACTTATGACTAACTCAACTTTCACTAACATTCCACTTGATACTCTGTAGATACATAATAACTACCTTATGAAAATAAATACTACTGACGAACTCGAAAAAATTATAATTGTGTTCTATAACGCCACTCTGGGACAGGCGTAGCCTAGTAGAGTGGCATAATCCACAAATTAAACAAAACAAAAAAAATGTGTAATTTATCTTATATTTTATTGTTAAATTAGTATTAAGTATCTTTATTTGTAAACAAGGATTTTTTAAATAAATAAAAAAATATATATATATTTTTTTATCTATAAAGTTGAAAATACATCAACTAGTTGACGAATTCAACTAGTTGATCGTCTTGTCGATGGACGGACGTGGACGACCCATCCCTAGTTCAAGTAACACCAATTTTTAAATTTTTTTCCTAGCGTAAGAAAGGGTCCTGATTACATAAATGATGTCAAATTTTGGCGCTAGCAAATTTAAAAGCAGTTATTTTAAGTTAAAAATTATACATTTTCGACACTAGAAACCATAGAAATTGAATGTTTGAATAATCATTCACCATAGATTAGAAAAAAGTAATATATACACAAAACATAGACAATGGATTATTTAGGTGGAAGCGTCCGTGTCTAACCGTTGTGTTATGGTTTGGTGGCAAGGCGATTGTGGCGGCGTTCCACAGGATTGTGCCCCCGTATACTCGCAACTCGACCTTGTATCAAAATCTTATTCAAAAATATAAATAAATCGTGTGACACAGAATCCAACATAAAAAGAATTGCATTTTAATCTATACCTATAAAACTCAATGTCTGTCTGTCTGTCTGTCTATCTGTCTGTTCTCTATACAAATACACACGTTTGTCCGATTCGATTCAAATTTTGCATAATTATGCTTTAGGACCCGGCGGGTAACATAGGCACCATTTCCCCCCTATTCTCATACCCCTTTCCCTCCCCCTGACATTTTTTCGATGCAAATCTGTACCGTTTGACCGATCGGGCTCAAAATTTGGAAATTTATTCTTAACGACTCGGCGGATAACATATGCAACAATTCTCCCCTATTCTTTTACCCCATCCCCTCACCCTGATATATTTTCGATGCAAATCTATACCGTTCGAATCTAACTTTTGTTTACTCTCACAAATTTATTTTAAACCTAATCCTTACCCCGTGCAACGCCGGGTATGAACAGCTAGTGTCAAATAAAGTGCATAAAACAACAAATATTTTTGGGAATTATAATCTCCAAATTTAAATACTCAATGATTTTTTTCTCAGCTAATGCGGGGCATTCATTACACTACATGGCAATCCGTAATGACGGCGTAATGAAGATAAATGAATGGGCCCTCTTATGGTAAACGTGATTTGGCATTTTCTATTAATAAAACAGCAAAATCATATATTTTCTATGGGCATCCATGGCGTGAAGTGTTAAAAATGTATAATTTTTTAATTTAAAATAACGCTTTTAAACTGGCTAGCGCCAAAATTTGACATCATTTATGTAATCAGGACCCTTTATTACGCTAGGAAAAAAAAATTAACAAAATCGCTGTTACTTGAATATTCCTAACTATGGCTGGAGTTGACCTCGAGGTATACCTACTCCTAGCGATATCTTCAACGCAGATGAGACCGAATTTTTCATTATTTATTGTTACACAGTGTGCATTTGCATTAGGCCAAAATTATCGAGATCTACTAATGGCATATAAATAAAAGTCCCATTTTTTGTAGGCAAATTTCAAAGGAAACCGATAAATTTCGAGTGAGTAGGTATGCACCTACATCGAAATGAGTCGTCCAATTCCTTTGAATACGAATTAAATTATTTTCAAGCCTTCACGATTAATTACAGTGACAAAACACAATTTGATAATGTGATACCTATTTGCTTGGAAAGTATTGTAGGAAGATTTTGAAAAAAGGACATAACGTCATAGCTGGGCTAATAGTAGTTAACAAATAAAAATGTTAATTTTTAAAAACGATATTAAAACCGTATGTAAAACTGATGTCGCCTTCCTTATCCTTAAATTGCAATGATATTTTACAGAAAGTCCGTAATCTTCTAAAGACGTGCCACCTCTTTTTTGGTTTTTCCCTTGATTTTTCTACTGTAAAATACCCAATAAAATACCAGGCGCCAGAGGTACTTGAGTATGCAAAATATGAGGACCGCATTCTGACAATTGCTTCTAGTTCAGAAAAGCTTATAGATTAAGAATATGAATATTGCCAGAAACCCATGTGGTCCAATTTTTTTTATACCCCCTCCCTCTACGCAACAAGTGAATCGGTTGATTACACGCTATTGAGTTATTTTAATTATTATATTAGTGTCATTAGTTAGGTTTTTTATATAATCAACGGTAATAATAGGTTGTCAAATAAAATTAAAATAGAAATTATTGATTGAAAATCATAAGTTGCTGTTAAAAAAATTATTTATGAGAAAAACAAATTTAATGATATAGTCCAGGCGCCAGAGGTACTTGAGTATGCAAAATATGAGGGCCGGCAACTATGCTATCAGTTTTTTATACCTAAGAAACCAAATAACAAAAAACTGGATGTCGTCAGCAGCTTTATTTTTTCCTTTTTTCCCTTTCCCTTTTATCTTAAATTAAATATCCCGCCCCCAAGCATCAGAGCGCATAGCGTACCTAGCCGTTTAATGTTTTTATGCAACAGTAAGATAAAAACCATTTTGTTTTTATCCTACTGTTGCACAACCATAACGCTATATTTTTTCGTGTTTATAAAATATAATTTGAGTTTGTCATTTTTGAGTGATATATTAATAACTATTTTATTAAAATACGTGAGCAATGTCGCTACAAGTGACAAATGTGAAAAGAAAAAGATCGAACGAGTCGTCGTGTTTGTTTTGTGTTAAAGCAGGTGACTTTGTTAAGAAGCCGAAACCATAATCATTTATAAGTATTCAAAAAGCAGCAGATCGAAGAAAAGATTAATAAAATGTTACAAAATAATCCAGAGTTTATGGCATCGGTGTTGTATGGCGAGTTATGTAAGTGAAGAAAAAATAAGAGGACGAGAAATAGCATTACAGAAACAGCCATATACAAGTCTGTCAATAAAGTCTTGATCGTGGGTAAACTGAGAAACAAAAAATTATTTTACTGGCAATACTAGCAGTTCCGTCATTCTTGTCATTTTCTTGTGTTGTTTTGGGTTGAGGTTAATTTAAGAAGTGGTGGATTCTTTGTTTTTAATATTTTTTAACGTTGAAAGACTTTAAAAACAATAATATGAGTAAAACAATTCGTAGTGGATCTAGGCGGATAATTTTTAGTGTGTATACGCATTGTTTGGCGGAGTCTGAAGCCGGAAAGCTATCATGTGACATCAATAATGTTTTCGAGCGAAGATCTCAAATGACTGGTAAGTACTGTGTTCATTATACTTTAAATTATTTTTTCTTGATTAATTTTAACATTTAAATGTATAACAAGTCTATTAGACTACATTCTAGGGTATTTAATTTGTTTCGAATGTATCTAATAAATGACAGATGACAGATTGTAGTGACGGTCAAGGAACAAAACACGGTAAGCGCCATTTAGGTTAGACGAAGCGTATCACTACTACGACATAATATTACTTTTCAATTTTCTCCTTTTTTCATATCTAATCTATTTAATATACTTAAAATACAAAAATATATTGCCGAACATTAGCATCAGCTCATTGGCAGTGTGATAAGTAGCTAAACTGAGTAACTCTGAAACTGATTCTAGAAAAATAAATTAATGTGTTGCTCATGAATTTCAATGTTTTTTTTTTCAGGCACATCCTGAGTTCTGTAAGAAGAATTGTCAAGGAGGGAAATACAACCCGAGGCAAATTTACAACACCGGGTAAACACAGGAAAGAGCGACCAAAAAAGAATTGGATGATTTTGACATCTGTGCCATAAGGCAAAAAGTGCATTTTTTATACAGTAAAAAAAGAGGTGCCCACTTTGAGAAGTTTGTTGCAAGTTGTACGGGGCGATTTAAATTTTGAAGGAAGCCATGAACTTTTGCGAAAAATTTTAATCAGCATAGGATTTTCATACAAAAAATGCTCTTCGAATAGAGCAGTATTAATGGAATAGAGCAGTAGTAATATTTTTTCTATACTGTGTTTTTTTAACTTAATGTTTTTATTAAATTCTTTTATATTACAATAATTATATCTCTTTTATTTTTCCCTTAATCAATTTATTTCATTTAATTATATTATATAAAATCACACCAGATGACATGACCTCAGTCGGATACAGACAGCCATGCTAGTGTATGTTCTAATATTTATAATTTGCTGGAAGTTTTTTATGTCTGGAAGTAAAAATAAGTAAAGTATGTAACACTTTTGTGTCTTATAGGTTGATAAAAAATCATTTTAAAGGAACAAAAAAATAATTACGAAAAAATTTTCGCTTACAGTGTTTTACTTTAACACAGTCAATCTTTAAATAGTGTTACCATGTGAACGATAGCAGCGCCCTCAATTATTTGTCAAGACTTTCTTGACAGACTGTATGTCTACTTCCATTCCAGGTGACGCAGATACAGCAGGTAGCAGCGAAAATATTCGCCGATCATTAAGAAATAAAACGAAAGGAAGGTACATTTAATACGGTAAGCCCCGATTTAGCACAAGAGCAGTCTCAGAATCGATCTTCAGCCGTTACTGGAGGCTTGACTGGTATAACCAAAAATGAAGACGCTATGCAGAGATGGGTGCTTCTTTATCCGTTTAAAAACAGCATTCATGAGGCTCTTTGCGGAGAAAATCGGTTGTTCATATCTGGATTTACAATCGGACTCTACAAGTGACATCAATCACTATCATGAATGGACGCAATCCAGGATTAATACAGACGAACTGGATATTGAAAATATCATCAAGTGTTTTAATGCTTCTATTCCTTTCAAAGATGATGAGGAGTGCGTGCTTCAAAATATTTACACCGGTAAAGTAGTGATTCTTCAGAATGTTTACTTAATATTGTAGAAAATGGAGAGACTCTATTTCGAAAATGAACGATTTGTGCAGAAAATTAAAAAGTTATCCGATCCTATAAAAAGAAATACATTTTACAATTTTGAAAATACTCATACAAAAGAAAAACAATACTTCCATCAAGAAGTTGCAAGATGTAACAGACATAAATCATTTTCAACAAACATTTGTGTTGGCTATTACATAAGGGGGAAATATCACCTATGTTACTCGCTGAGTCTAATAGAATAAGTTTCCAAATTTTGAGTCCGATCGGTCAAACGGTACAGATTTGCATCGAAAATATGTCAGGGGAGGGGAGGGGGTATGAGAACAGGGGGGAAATATCGCCTATGTTACTCGCCGATTCGTAAAGAATTAGTTTCCCAATTTTGAGTCCGATCGGTCAAACGGTACAGATTTGCTCGAAAATATGTCAGGGGGAGGGGAAGGGATATAAGAATATGGGGAAATATCGCCTATGTTACTCGCCGATTCGTAAAGAATTAGTTTCCCAATTTTGAGTCCGATCGGTCAAACGGTACAGATTTGCTCGAAAATATGTCAGGGGGAGGGGAAGGGGTATAAGAATAGGGGGAAATATCGCTTATTATACTCGCCGAGTCGTCCCACAAAATTGTACGGCGATGAGTTGGAGAACAATAATTTCGTTTCCCCACATTAATGTCAGTTGACAGATACAGCGCATGCGCATTCACTTGTAAACGTACCACGTGATACTGACGCGCAGCCCGATGTCCCCGTGAGCTCGCTCGAATACCGCGCGAATAACGTGGCAATGTTTCCGCGGCACGTAGCCCCGCTATGCTGTGCGCGAAGTTGCAACGTCACGTAGACTCTATGCCGCGCGTGATGTTGAGATATAATTTATCCCCTAGTGAATACATGGCTTTAAATAAATTTAAAATTTTTGGTATTTTTGCTGCGGAATTCTTCCGAAGTATCATGAATCTTTTCTTGCAACCAAATATAAAAAGAGTAGATATTGTATTTGATAGATCTGATAATATTTCGATAAAATTTCTGCAATCAACTTTATGGAGTAAAGGTCAAATCATTAAAAATATCATAATTTTAAGCCATCATACAAAAATTCCAACAAATTCTAAACTTTTCCTCTTGAGTACTGAAAACAAATTACAACACGTTCGATTTCTCTGTACTTCTACTCCTAAATATGCACAAGTAAAGGAAGACTGTGAAATGTATATTTGTGTAGGGTTTGATGATCCAACAAAATATTTCAAATTACATGGTTCTTCATTTTCTGAGGTACTTGAATTAAATTCGAACCACTTAGAAGCACATTCAATGATGTTTTGTCATATCTTTCATGCAGTAGGAGTTCAATGTGCCTATATTATAATTCTCAGCTCTGATACAGATGTTTTCATCCTGGGTATTTATTTCTGGAATAAACTAGCAAGCCTAGGTCTACGGTTCCACGGTTCTTATAAGAAGAAACCTTATTCAGGATGCCATTTGGCTGCTCATTCCCTTGGCGAAAATATTTGTCGTGTTTTACCAGCATTACATTCTGTAAGTGGTTGCGATACAACTAGTAGATTATGTACACAAATATGTTTGAATGCTGCATCGTTGGATTTCATACAAAAAGCTCTAGCATCTTTGGGAAATTTATATCTAAGTATTGAACAATCGAAAGAGTTATAAACTGTTTGCACGTATCTCTTTTCAAAAAAACAATTAGCTGCTGATGAGCTCCGATTCAAATCGATTTCACAAAAAATTGGATTTGATTTAAATTTAATGTAAATCATGTGCACATCTGATGCTGTGCATTCAAGCGCGGATCCAGGGGGGGGTCATGGGGGTCATGACCCCCCCCTGGGCTGGGTCCAGGACCTAGGTGGACCACTAATTAAAATACTCATACTCACATTCAGTCACTTACTAACTTTTTTATTTTTCAGTTACTACTCGATTGATTTAAAAAAATCTGCGGACGTTATTAATGATACTATAAGTGTTCAACAAAATAAAAGAGAAAATGCGGACGTAATTTACCGACAGCTTTTTGAAGAGGCTAAAGAAGTAGCTGAGCAGCTAGATGTAGAAATTAAATGTCCCAGAATAGTGTCAAGACAAATACATAGGGCCAATAACCAACCTGCTCAATCTGCTCAAGAGTATTTCCGCAGAGCCATATACATTAGGCTGTCCCGATAAATTTTATTTTGGCTTATCTTAACACAAGACCTCTCAAAACTTGCGTAATTGAGCGTAGATTACCAAAATAATTTTAAAAATAAAATAAAACTATATCTTTAAGGTTCTACCGATCTACAAAGTTTTGAAAAATTGTCATTTTTATGGTGATATTTCGCTATCCTCAATTTTGGCTCCTGAACTAAATACAAAAAAATATTTACTTTTTATTCTATTTAGGTGTAAATCATACATGACGTTTCGATTTGAATGCAACAACACGTTACCAGCAACTTCGAAATGTTAGGTTTCAACCTGCAAATACCCTCAAGTTTGAACTTGTTTTGAGGACTTTCTTGACTTGACTCGTGTTTTCTTCGTAGCCAAAATAATTTTTATACCATAAAAGTACCATGGCGATTGTAACGGTAGTAAAAGCGGATTTTGTCATTTTTAAATAAGAAGTTCGAGACGTAGTCAGACTACTTATGCTATGTTCGGACCACACAAAGAACTTAACAATTAGCTACCAACTATAAGGGACGTCATTTAATTTATTTTATTTGTCAAGAACGACCTGAAATTCACGTATAATTAAAAAGATCAATCCAAATCAGATATATATGTAATTTTTTCCGAAGAGATCAACAATATTTGGACCAAAACTTCGATTCCAGTTGCAACTAAGGAACGAGTTATTTAATCAGTGAAATCCAATTTCGAAAAGTATCTCAATTCGAAAAGATACCCCAAAACCAAACGAAATGATAGTTTTGAAAATAAACTGAAATGTTTTTTAGTCATCTGAGAAACTTTTTGACGTTTCCACTTGTAAATGCACTTCATTTGAATCTTGTTCGTGTCTAAAACCTAAGAAAGTTTACATCAATGAGAGAAGTTTTTGTTGGATAAAATAAATGAAAGGAAAATGGTTATAAGCGGTTTTGATAAGAAAAAAACGGCTAGATTAATTAAACGACAAGATAAGGGTAACAAAAAAGTCGTGTTTTACTCAAGAAACCGATTCTGTCTCAGCAAATTGTGATGAAGATTCAGTGCGTGAATCTTCCCCAGAAACGAATCCGATAACAGAGGCATTCCCGAAAAACTCGCTCTCGACAGAGACACCATTGACTTCAACGGCGAATTGGACTACATTGCCTTTGCCGAGAGTTGCTGTGATAGATACGGTTTATTCACGCAATCTGCTGCTGCTGTTGCTTCTGCGGTTTTGACTGACGTCGGCTTGGTTTCTACCGAAGATTTAACTCTGGTTATTGATAAAAATAAGATCTACAGAGATGTATCTAAAGCCCGGAAGCTTCAAAAGATATTGGAGGTATTGTTATAAAAAGCATTTACTTTGATGGACGAAAAGTCCATCGCAAAGAAGTTTTAGAAGACCACATCTCAATTTTAGCACAGCCTGGATAAATTTATTTGGGACACACAATACCGAAAGACGTGGCACTGCAAAGGGAATTCTTACTTCGATCACATCTTTAGTAGAGGGTCGAGGTTGGAATTAAGATGACGTGATTGGCGTTGAATGTGACGGAACTGCAACTAACACCGATTGGAAGGGTGGCGTGATTAAATATTTAGAGGAGTTTTTGCAGAGACCATTACAATGGTGTGTTTGTATGCTTCATGTCAATGAGTTACCCCTTCGTCATTTATTCTTGACCTTAGATGGTTGCACTTTGGGTCCTAGAGACCTATAACAGACGCCTTACAAAGTGTAACTGACGTTACTTCTAGAGATGGCTTTATTAGAAACAGGATGCAATCTCGAGCAGAAATGCCAAATTTTGGACACAAAAATAAGTTAAAAAATTTAGTTTTTGTTATTGATTATAATCTATATTTTGTTTATTTTATTTTCTTGTGCTTTGTTTCATTAATTTCAATACTAAAATACCTTTTAAACACGATTTTTTAAAATTATTTTAGGCGAACGGTTTAACTCCATAAAAACGTAAAATTTACAAAACTTCAAAGCTCGGTAGAGCCCTCAAAATGACAAACGATTATACTTTTTGTTACCTTTTTCGCAATTTGTGTAAAATTACGCAAATTTTGATACCTCTTGTGATTGTGTAGCTGAAAAATGTTTTTTTCTCATACATCGACGGGACACTCTAATATACATCCCTCTTCTGGATTCAACAATAAGTGACCTACAGCATCGTCTGCCTCTTCAAATACTTAATTTGATTCAACTAAGCGTTTTCATGCCAAAAAGCGAATACAGTAATCAAGACATTAAAACTGTGAAACAACTAGCAACCGATTATACATTGTTACTAGATAATACTCCAGTTTCTGTCGTTGTAAACGAATATCCGCTGTGGATGGTGAAGTGGCAGCGGAGTCAGGACATACCGCAGTCGATTTCCGACCTTATTTTAAATTGCGATATTGAGATGTATCCTAATATAAGAAGATTTTTATGTATTATGGCTACACTACCTGTTAGTGTAGCGACAGCGGAAAGATCTTTCTCTACGTTGCGAAGAATCACATCGTGGCTAAGAGCTTCAATGGTTGAAGAACGTCTAACCGGACTGCCACTTCTCCACGTCCATAAAAACGTACCCATTGTAGTAGATGAAGTGATAACGCGTTTCGGGAGAAGACGTAAAAGAAAAATTTATTTTGTTATTTAAATATAGGTAGGTAGGTATTTTTAAGTACAGTAGGTAGTTATATTTATTAATAAAATACCTACGTTTTACTTGTAAGTATCTATTATTATCAAAATTAAATTATAACTTCTTATGACTTGACCACGACTATGTGACCCCCCCCTGGCGCCAAAGCTGGATCCGCCCTTGTGTGCATTTACATTATTTGTTAATAACAAATGTAAAGCTACGGTACAAACATATTTGTGGATAAATGCCGATCAAACTCAGTTCAAAAAAAACAAAGCGACCATTGCCATCAGCCCTGTAAATGCGCAGCGGATTGTCGAACGATGTCTTGTCATTGTGAAAATTCTAAATTAATTTGTATTTCATCGTGCAAGTGTGTAAACAATAATTGTAATAATATTAATAAGTGATTATTTGAATTTTTTCATGTACCTATGTATCTTTAAATTTGCTTTTTCTCATTAAATAATTTTTTAAGAACAATTTAAATTGTTTAATAAAAATTTCTATTTTAATTTTATTGGACAACCTATAATTACCGTTAATTATTTAAAAAACCCAACTAATGACACTAATATAATCATTAAAATAGCTCAATAGCGTGTACTCAATCGATTCACTTGCTGCGTAGAGGGAGGGGGTATATAAAAATTGGACCACCTGGGTTTCTGGCAACATTCATATTGTTAATCTTTAGGCTTTTCTGAACTTGAATCAATTGTCACAATGCGGCCCTCATATTTTGCATACACAAGTCCACCCAGCTCCCGGTCTGTACTATAATGTACGCGTATTTTTATTTTATAAAAATCACATACAGTGTAAAATATTTGGGTCACTATTGCTGAACGAGCCATGGCATTATAAATGCCATTGCGCAAAAATATGTAAAGTATTATCTGGTCAATTCAACTCCTTTAAATCGATGTTTCAATTTATTGGTTTCATAACAATTTTTTGGCTTACATTTTTTTAAATTACATCGTTTTATTATTGCTTATTATATGAACAGTAATATACATATCTATATATAATACAGAAATACTTTTTTTCAGTTCAATGGCGTTAAAGCGTTTCAGTGGCGTAGCCGTGTAGCGGCCAGAGCAAAACCAACCACAGGGCTTAGCAAGAGCAATCGGTAGTAGACTATGAAAAGAAAAATAAAGAACGAAAAAGGCATAAAACTTTTATTAATATAACAAAATACACTTGAACATTATTTATGTTCTTTAAATAGAAATCAGGATGACTCTCCCTCGATGAAGGACTGCTACCTTCTTGCCCCACACCTCGCCCACTATTGACAGCCGAAGATGAGTCTGCAGACTCCGGAGCCGTCCGGCCTGTAGCAGGGCGGGCAGCTGGGCGGCACCTGGATGATGTTGCGCGGAGGCGAGTCTGGCTGGACGGCCGACCTGTCCCACACCTCCTGACACTTGCCGTTGGCGTCTGGCTTCTGACCTTCGGGGCACTGGACCGGAACGTCGATGATGTTCTTGGAATCGCCAGCCGAAACGATCGCGCACAAGCTCGAGATGACTAAAGCCACAAACAAAACGTTGCGAGGCATCGTTTACGGGATCGTGCAAACTGTTTCAAATTCAACAAAAATGTAATCGAGCGAGTGATCTGTTCAGTATGTCGATTAATACAAAAGCACTCATATATATAATCTCATTTTTTATCTATCGCATGAAACGTATTTATCAGGAATGTCCAAGTCACTTTATCAAGCGACATACCAGCATATTAACCATCTGATTACAATTCAATTTGATGCATTCTTTTCCATCAAGGCATCCTGTCTTAAATTACGATTTCTCCAAAACTTATTATTATATTGCTACAATTTATATAAAGATATAAAAAGTCATTTTTCCAAGCTCATTTTGCCTGGGCTAATAGAATAATTGAAAATGTTAAGGTTCGGACGAATAAAGAAAAATAATTAATGAGAACAATGAAAATCCTAAAACTTCAATATCTAGGACGTGTGATAAGACATCCAGAGGAGTAAGAGATCTTGCACTTCACAATTTAGGGAAAGAAGTCGGGGTCCTGGTAGAAGGAGAACATCGTGGCTGAAAAACTTAAGACGGTGATTTGGCCAGTCTATTGAGGGCCGCAGAAAATGAATTGATGATCGCCAACATGATATGTAATGTCTGTTGAACTGATAGGGCACAGTGAAGAGGGACCACACACCCATGGCCATTTTATGAGCAATAACTCCCATATCGGCCCTTTCTCCACTTTCGCCACCAAATTGATTCCGCAATAAACGCCACAAAATTCAGTTGATTTGTTTGTAATATTGTTCTTGACCCGTTCCGGCCGGAATGACATTCTTGACCCGAGGCAATAATTTCTTAAAACTATACTTGTAAAATTTCACAAGGGCAAGGTAAATTTTAAGCGTACACAACAAACACGGGTTACAAGGTTGGCAAACGCAATTAACTTTAGATACCTAAAATGAAAACATCTTTTGGACAAATACAATTAATTTCATTGCCCCGCTTGTTTTTAACAAGTTACCAAATGAAACAAAATAAATTACAATACACAAAGCTTTTAAACACTATATTACTAATTTAAAAAATATATCAGGTAGAAAGTATGCTGATGAAGTGATCTGCCTTTGATCTCTGAATTAGCAAAATCTGCTTTATAATTATAATTTCAAGTATTCTCTTATTTATTTATTTATTTTTGTATCTATTTAAATTTTTACCTTTGCTTTATATTTTCTCTTCTTTTAGATTCTTGTATTCTTGTGTTTCTATCTACTACTAAATTGTTATCCTGCTTTTATTTATATTTTTACTTCTCTAATTCTCTACTATTGTTTTTTATTACTATTCTATGTTACTATTGCATAGATCTTAAGTGAGAATAACTGCCACTGAAAAGGTTTAACCTAGTGTGAAGTTATGAGTAATTTATGTTAAACAAATGTAAAACAAACAATAAATAAATAAAATATACAATCCGCATTTTTTATGGCTAAAATGGTCATCCTCCACACGCCACTTAAACTCTTACGAGTGCACGTGGCGCGGAGAGGCGCCCACACAAAACCGTTTCATTGTCAACAACAGCAAACAATACAAGAAATATGTGTGAGGAAATAGAAATAAAAAAGAATATGAGTTATAATAAAATGAGGTGACGGTAAAGCCAAGTATATGAAATGAAAATATGCACAAAATTGCACCGTTAAACAAAGTACAATTGTCACTCCCCCGAGGGAAAAATAAAAATAAAGTCCAGCCCGGAAAATCACTGCCGGCAGATATGAACTTCGGTAGAGATCAAGCTAATGACGTTACAGGTAAAGACTTAAGAAAAAACATGTCAACTGGATTAGGTGGTTAAAGGAAAACCAGCACACAACAGACACGCCCCGCGGAGAGGCTCCCTAAGGATTTCCCAGCGAGAGACCATACCCGAATAAAAGATTTGAAGCATAAATTGTTTGCGATCCTGAGAAAATCAGCTTTTCCGAAGGAAACTCCATCTATCGCCCTCATCAGATCCTCCCGACTATCGTCTAGAATGGGGCATTCTTTCAGTAGGTGCTCTGCTCTGGTGTCTGCCTCACGCACTTGTATGCACACCACGGGTCACTAGTGAGTCCCAAGTTGGACATGGTTGGTGTCCCAAGTTCCAAGTTGTTCCAAAAGTTTAAAATTGTACAGAGTTGAAGCAAACCACTTCTTTAGACGGACACGTCGGAAGTGTGTATATAGTACATTATACTATTTAAGAGTATTTGGTTTGAACTTTTCACAATTGTTTAAAATTTACAAGCTCGTAGTAGTTTTTTTAAACAAGTCGCGGGATCAGATCAAGAGCCGCGGAACCAGATCGTGAAACAAGAAAGTTATATTCGTTGATGTCTATATATTTAGGTGGTCCATGGTATTTTAATGTTTTCCGGTGATGCGTAATTTAGAAATTTTGCCCCATTGACAAACCCAAGATATTTCGAGAGGCGGAGTATAAAAATGTTTTCTTCCTTATATAGGTCTGTAGGGTTTTCTGATCTGATCATTTTTATAGTTATAATATTTTATGGTATAAGTAATAAGTTCTAGGATTGTTTCGATCGAATAAAGAATTGTAATTTAGATTATTCTTCGCAGACAAAGGAACGATGTTGACGTTTACCTATTCATTCGAGACTTAACGCCATCTTGTGTGAAAACCCATAGTTACATTCATGTTAGCAGTGGCAGTACATCAATCAATCAATCAATTAGCCCTTTATCCTGAACTTAGATTTTTGTGTAAGATAAAATGCTTTCCCTGTTTAAAGAATATCTCTAAGTTCAGTGTGCCTTTTGGCAAAGGCCTCCTCCAACAATTTCCATTGAGTTCTATCCCTGGCGACCCTTCTCCAGAAAGGGCCTGCTGTTAATTTTAGTTCATCCTCCCATCTCTTGGGCTGTCTTCCCCCTTTCCTTTTCCCATCTCTGGGGTACCAGCATGTAACAATTTTACTCCACTTTTCCTGAGTACTCCTTAGCATATGGCCTGTCCATCTCCATTTCAGTTGGTCTATCTTCGTTAGTACATCCATAACCTTCGTTTTGGCTCTTATAAAGGTGCTTTGTTTCTTTTCTTGCTTCTTGATACCTGTCATGTCATGTGATGTTTTGAGAGAGACCATGTTTCGCAGCCATATGTGATGCAGGGTAGAATGCAGGTATTGTAGACTCTCCGTTTTGTGCCCATACTGAGATCGGTGGCCTTCATAATTTCTTTGAGTGAAGAAGCTTGAAATATGATCACTGTTATATAACACACCGAAAAGATATAAACCAAGTAGCCACAAACTTCTATCAGGATCTATATTCCAACCATGACAATGCCAATCGAAAAACCTATAGCATCCCTAGACCTAACTTATGTTCCTCAGACCGAGACCTGAAATTTTACACAACGAAGTCAGGAAAGCAATATTAAGTCAAAAACTAGAAAAAACACCAGGACCAGATAAAATTACAAATGAGATACTAAAAGGTACATTGGATGAACTGGTTCCCGCTCTTACTCAAATTTTCAATAACATTATGATATCAGGACATATACCAGAACAGTGGGAAACATCTCATATAATTCTTATATACAAAAAAGGTCCAAAAGAAGACATAGGTAATTACAGACCAATAAGTTTAATGTCCAACATATATAAAGTTTTTTCTAAGATCATCCTAGATCGTATAAGCACCAAATTAGACGAAAATCAACCAATAGAACAGGCCGGATTTAGAAAACACTTTGCCACCATAGACCATATACATACTGTAAAACAAATTATAGAAAAATACAAAGAATATAACAAACCCTTGTATATGGCCTTTATAGACTATACCAAGGCCTTCGATAGTATAAGCCACGAAGCTATTTGGGAAAGTCTAGAAAACCAAGGAATCACCATTCATTATTTAAACATAATCAAAACTATATATTCAAACAACAAAGCAAGAATACAATTAGAATGTTTGGGAGAGACCTTCAACATGAATATCAACTAAACAAAATTATTAACAAACTCAGACAAAGGAGAAATTACAATAAATAAGCAACCGCTTGAATATGTAGAGGAGTACATATACTTGGGTCAGATCATCTCCCACACTGATCAAACAGACAAAGAAGTTAAAAAACGGATTGCAAATGGATGGAAAAAATACTGGTCACTCAAAGTGGCAGTACATACCTACTCGTATATATCTACGAAACCTTTGTAAAAACATAAGGAACTTAATATTGTGAAATAGTGGTGAAATATGCCCAATGTGGTGACTGATAACATATATTATCCGTGAATAAAAAGTTGCGAAGAATGTTTCTGTTTATTGGTGGCTTTATTAACGCCAGTAAATAATTCCTTATATTTAATAAGAAGATAACATCTGCGCTGTTTTCACACGTATGATTAATAAGTATTTTCCCATTTACATAGATATGCTTATCGTATCAATTGCTGTTTGATAAGCAGCGTAAACTTGTTGTCCTCTGCAGCGTTGCACGACCAGTAAGTCTCTTATAAATTTAGTGGATCAAAAAATGACGTGAGCGATGCTTAAATCTACATAAATATACACGCACAACGTGATGAGATTTAATTTAAATTGTTTGTTTCCCAACAACTTTCGTCGATCCACAAACAAAATCCGAGATTTGGGCCATTATAACATAATATCCTTCTGAACGTAAATATCTTCGTTGAGCGTCTTGATTTCAAAATAAACCATAATCGATGCGCAAATAAGTATTATATTTGTATTATAGTATCTATATTTTGGTGGCCTGTGACTACCTATCAATTTTCTTCCAAATTTAATTATTGCTAAATTCCGGACGTTTTTTCATTAATTGAGTTAAACAACTAGGTACTAATGTTTTCGGAGGCATTTCAAATTCGTAGCAAACCAATGTTTACAGTGATGATAATACCTATTAACAATGTTTATCAAATTTCATATATATTATTATAGATAAAACTTTATATTACACCATTATAGATAAAACTCCTAAACGATTTGCCAATATTCAAATGTACACGCTTTTATCTTCGGCATAATTTGTTCAAATATTTTTATTTACATCTCCATTGCGCATATTTCTCAGAGAAGATAAACACTAAAACTGTCGATATATTTGTATACTAATGAATGTGGTTATAAAAATATGTATTCAAATCGAATAAATGTATCGATAATATCACGCCTCGCCGGGATATTGGTAGGTAGATATGTAAATTTGCGGAAAATCATTCAAAGCGAGATATCCAATTGAGTGTCTCGATTATACTTTGGATAATCATAATGATACCAATTTGGTGAGAAGAAGAGTGTTTTAAATGATGATTTTGTTTTTTAAATATTTATTAGTTTGGTACACATCATTTCCGTAAATAGATTTCCGAAATAGGTAGGTACTAACCTCATTATTCAACTTTTCACTATAAAATATCTGTCAAGTTGATAAAAGGAGACTATGTTAACTTTACAGTATTGGCTGAAGTAGACGGTAACACACACGCAAAAATGATTAAAGAAGAAAAATTTAATATAGGATAGAATAGATGCAGAGCATACCTATTATGACAATATTTCCATACTGAGATGTTACAGCTGTAACGGATATAACCATAAAGCCCAAGAATGCTCAAATAACAAATCTTGTGGAAAAAGTTTTGTCACATGTAAAATGTCACATTTATACAGAATGTAATGTAGAAAATGAAATTGTATATTAACAAACAAACGGCTAACATTACAGGTGAATTCTAGTCATCCAGCGTGGAGTAAGAAATGTCTAATTTATTTAAGAAAGATTGAAGCCGAAAGGAGGAAAATCATTTTTTAGGATAAATAAAAAACAACAGTCAATATACTACTTAAATATTTCAAGCCTCTTAGCACACCGTAATGAAGTGGAAATTTTGCTAAAAAAATGTCAACTTGATATGTTGATGCTCAGCGAAATATGAAGGTATTACAGACGAAATATATGAGTCGGAAGTTTCTTTTTTTGGTTATACAACTGTAAGGTGTGATTCATTTAATCGACACACAGGTCATAATAGTTAATAATGTTAATTAAAAACAAAATATCATTTTAAATTATATGCAAACGGGTCATAGAGCAAAAAACACCTGGATTTTAGCAGTAGATATTAAAACCAATTTTTAAAAGGTACTTACGCAATAGTGAGTAGTATACCACTCGTCAAATCAGAGTCATACTACATTTTTGCATTAGTAACATTGTAGTAACGTTTTATCTTTCTGGGAACTTTAATATTGACATGAATATTAAGAATAAATACAGTGTCACATTGTTAAATTCGATAAATAGTCTTGGATTAAAACAACTATTAAAACGTCCCACCAGATTGAGTGAAACATCTTCGACCACAATAGACGTAATTATATCAAATATTTTTTATCTGAACGTTTCAGTTGGTGAAGAACCAAGGATTTCAGATCATGAAATAATAATAACTATTTTCAAAAATCAATCGCAGATAAATACTAACAGAATCAGAAAGAAAAAAATTTTTAATATAGACAATTGGCACAAAGAATTAGGAAAATACGCATGGGAAATTGATAACAGCTTAGATATCAATAAAAAAAGCAGAAAATTGTGTAAACAAATTAAGTACAGGTATAAACATTCTCACGCCATTTAAAAAAGTGGTTTTTAAAAGTACAAAAAATGGTGTACAAAGGAACTAAACGAATTACAAAAATTGAGAGACACAGAGAGACATAGACACTTATCAGACCGAAGATAGAATTCTACAATACAAATTACTACGGAATTTATACACAAAAAAATCAATGAACAAATAGGCAAGTACTTTACTGAAAAACTAGAGGAGCGGAAAAATAATCCCATAAAGATATGGGCTACATAAAAGGAAATCGTTAAAGGGAAAACAAGAAAAAAAAAGTCAATTTTGAAGATGGGATAGAGGAGGATATAGGAAAAATTGCAGAAAAATGAAACTTTAACTTTATATCTAGCATAGACAAAATAAACATCCCTATTACCGAAGATACATAATTCTAAACCGGAAGATACGAACTCCCTGTTGAACTTTCGTTTTCATAGTATTGATTTTGATTTTCTGAAAAAAAAAAAATCAAAAGAATCACAGGACGGTATAACCATAAAAGTAATCAGTTGTGCTACTGACATTATAAATCTACTGGATATAATCAATGAATCCTTAAAAAGTGGAATATTTCCAGTAATATGGAAAACGTCAATAATTACTCCAATCCCCAAAATTGATAATCCCGTGAAATTTTACGACTGTAGACCGCTACAGCAGAAATATGAACAAATCCGAATAATGAAGTTGTAGTGAAAAAACAATTAATTGCATATCTGGAAAATAAAAATATACTAGTCAATTAACAGTCAGGATTTAGAGACAAACACTCCTGCGAAACAGTCATTAATTGTGTAATAAATGAATGGAAGATGCAAAAAGATAAGAAAAATAAAATTTTAGCTGTCTTCTTAGAATTAAAACGTGCATTTGAGAGGATAGACAGAGATCAATTTATTAAAAAACTGATAGATAGATATCTATTGGAATTAATGGAAGCGAAAGGAGATGGTTTGTTAACTATTTAACTCGTCGAAAACAAAAAACAAAATTTGAAGATCCTTTCCAGTGCACAACTAATTTAAAAAGGTATCCCACAAGGATCAGTGTTGGGTCCAATATTATTTATCATTTATATGAATGACATAAAAAAATTATTATTATTGTTATTGATAATGGGCAGGCAGCTTAAGCTGAAAGGCCCATATCACTCATTTGAATATGTTTTTTTATTTCTCAGCTGTGATGCCATACTTGAATAAGTTCCTCGATGAGATTTTGCTTAATGGTTATATTTTTTTTCTTCAATTCTTTCTTCACAATCGACCGTAGACTTTCGATAGGGTTCATTCATCAGGGGATCAGGGCTATTTCCAGGTCATGAAAGTGTTGGAATTTGCATATCTTGAGGTTATTTGTGGCTAACTTTGGCATTGTGGCAGAGAGCCCTGTCGTGCATGAATGTTCCATCACCATCTGGAAACCACTCATGATATTGCGGAAGCATTCGGTTTTTCAGGGCTTTTATATATTGCTATTTTCACATGGTACCTTCCAAAATGTAAAGGCGACCTGGTCCATGAAAAGAGAATATACTCCACACATAACCGATATGGAATATTGTATAGTTTGCGCCACGCACTCAACCTTGATCTCTTCCCCTCTTCGTCTGCGAACGTACTAGCTGCATTCATCCGACATTTGAAATATTGATTCATCACTGAAACATACCTGTAATAATATCATGCATTTTGGGTTCATCATCATGAATTAAAACTAAAATATAACATCCAAAAAAAAAGTTTTTTTTGTCTGGGAACACTGAACCTCTGATTGGCCCATTCGTGACCCTCTAATCTGAAAATAAACATTTATTTCTGAGCTAGTTTCATATAAACCTTCTCCCAGTCAATTCAAATTCAAATTCAAATTCAAATGTTTATTCAATGTTCAATGTTACAAATGTTTACAGTGTTTACAAAATTTAATGAAGCTTTTTTCATTGTTGTTGAGTGTCTTGGCAGCAAGTAAACACTAAATTGATTTGACGCCCTGCCTGCTACACTAGTAATTTACTGTATTATAGCAGACAGTGCTCTTCCAGTAGTATAATGTTCAAGAATATTTATTATTTATATAACATTTGTGAATAAATCTTATTGCCAATTAAAATTAAGTAATAGTAATAATTAAATGTTTACAATTTAATAATGGTGTTAATTAATTATATTATAGACAAAGGAAAAAAAAATGATCTGAATAGGATATTAATAAAATAAAATAAAATAAAACAATTAAAAGTATTTAAAAAGATGACAGTAACAGTAAGACAGTAAGTGAAAAAAATGATCTGAATAGGATATTAATAAAATAAAATAAAATAAAACAATTAAAAGTATTTAAAAAGATGACAGTAACAGTAAGACAGTAAGTGACAGTAAATGTTCTTGTAGGAATAGTATATTTTAAATTTAGTTTATATGATGGCTTTTAATAGGTTTTGGGCATGCTTCCTTCCCTTTTCATGCAGCCAGAGTTTCACTTTAGAAGAAAAATTCGCGAGACTATGGCTACATGTTTTAAGTTTAGTGTTAAGAGTATTGAATGTTTTTGGTGCTTGGAAGAGGTGAAATCTTTGTGAAAAAGTTTTTTTGAATTTTGGTACAAGATAGTTGCAGTTCACCTGTGCCCTTGTTGAATGTGAGTGAGTTATTTGTTGGTGATCTTGTTTATGTCGGAAAAAATATTTTAAAGTGTTGAGTAAATATGTTTGATTGATGTCCAGGACGTGACATTCTCTGAAAAGTTCTTCTGAAGGAAAACGAAATGGCTTTTTATGAAGAATTGCTGATATATTTTTGACACTTTTGGCCCAAAAAACCTTTGTTTTGCCATTCTTGGTGTGATGTTTGCCTTTTTCCTTGGATTCTGTTCAGGCATCCCTTCTTTAAACCAGGGTTCTTCTGACGGAACTTGCGTTTAGCACTAAAAGTTATGACATTTTGCAATAATGATTCCATTGACAAAATAATCCTCAAAATATGGTTTCCGTGTAAAAAAAAACAGAGAGTTAACATAGCTCTAATTAAATAAACAACAGTTAGATTAATAAATTATAAAACGGGTGTTAAAATTACCTCCTAAGATGAAAAACATGCAAATTTGTGTATAAGTCTGATAATCTGCACACCTCAAAATAAAAAACCGATTAGTTCTAATATATATGTATAAAAATATGAAATACAATTTCGAGGGCAACACTTATCCTACGAGAAGTAGGAGGGATTTTAAGCTTCCCCAAACAAAACTGACAGGAACACCAAATTGTTTGTACCTACTGCAAAGGTTTTTTTTAAAGTCTTCTTTACTTTGTGCCAGATGTGAAAATGTGTACCTATTTATGATTATTTATTTTGATTTATGTTGATCTATATTTTGGGAATATTTATCTTTAAGTGCTATGTTAATTGATGTTTTAATTATTAGGTGTAAAAATATGTTCTTTTTACAACTAAATAAAAATATACAAACAAACAAATTATTGTTTGTTTCTTTATTTATTATTTAGTTTTATTTTATGCACAAAGTCACTGGACACAAATTTAACTTGAGCATTGTTATTTAATGCACATTAATTACGCACTAATCAATCGTTTGTGAAACACTTACCACTCGTCTTATCAAACTGATCTCTGCCAAACGCCCGATAGGTAGGTACTCTCTTAATTCATCCCACTGACCGCCTATAATACGCTGTTGCTTTCACTTCTATGGTCTTTCTTCTCTATCAGAAACCACTGTGTGTTCGGCGTAATGCCGTCGCGTACCTATTTATAAATACCCGATGTTCTCGAAGTTTCCGCCATAGTCAAGTTATTTCTAAATTCTACTAATAAAATGTTCGAAAGACTTCGATTATGTGTGATTCTTATTGCTTTTAGACTTTCGTGACACTAGCCTGAAAGAATCTTAGCCCTATCTTAATAATACTTATGGCGGTTATTATCTGTCATCTCTAATAATTACAGAAAATTTAACAGCAATTTGTTACTTAGCATGTTTAGATATATCGGATATTTTTTATGCAGTTTTTCAAAAACTTTTAAACTCAAACAATTCAAATGTTTTTAAAATTCATAATTTATTTTACTTTCAGCAATTCATTGTGCACCTAATATGCCGCAAGGAGGTATTAATTATTACTTTGTTAACATTTTAATAAATGGATCGTCCATTGTGAATATTCAAAGAAAAAACGTGATTTTTTTGGTATAAATTATTTGTCTCCGCTGCAATACTGTACAATACCTACATAATAAAATAATTCAGCGGAGTGCACGACTTGCCGGATTACGGGGGCTTATTACGCACATCCGCCATAAAACATTGATAAATAGTGATGGTGATAATTCGGTACATCGATTAGACGCCATGCACCAGAAATCGCTGATATGAATTTTGTAAAACTTTTCTGTGTTGAAATTCAACAGAATATGAGAAATACGAAATTAAGACAAGTAAACGTTTTTGTAACTGATTTATGCCAGAGCGAAGATTTTAAAATGAAAATGTTTTGTATAAAATGCTTCTAAATCACTTGTCAATTGTAAAAATGACACTCTTTGCCGGATAATCATTTTCAAACGCATCGTCCTGCATTCTAGTCATACGCAAAGTTGCGGTTTTACTTCTAATCCCTCATATGCGGCTTCCACAAGTCTTTACGGTATCTGACCGCATAATGTCAAAATGACTATTTATAATAGAAGTAGTATAAGCATTCAAAGGACGAGGCAAGACTAACAATACGCAATGAAATTCTGATACCGACACTGACGTTTGAAAATGAAACCTCGAGTTGGCAGAAGTGGAACAAAAGTAAGCTGAAAGAAGTGGAAATAACTAGTCAATGACAATTCAACATCTTAAATATAACATTTATCGAGAAATCGAACAAATTATCCTGGAAATAAGTGTGTAAAAATAAACTAAAAAATGTTATTGATAGATCTCGTGTTTGCGGCGGCTTTTATAGACTGAGAAGTAAAAGGATTTTTCATAACGATCATGGATACGGTTAGATTTACTTTTATAGTTTGCGGAGACGCCGTACTTTGAATAGGTACTAAAACTGACCATTTCTGTTATAGTTTTTTTTTCACACAATGCATTGACTTGCGCGTCATTGTGTTAAAAACAACTTGCAACAACTGAGAGCAGGCAGACCGACATCATTCACCTTAGGGGACTACTCTACAAACTATAAAAGTAAATCTAACCGTATCCATGATCGTTATGAAAAATCCCGTGACCTTTTAGACTTTTAGGCTTGTATTATTTTCTATAATATGATTTCGAATATAATACTATTTGATCGAACAATATTTTCGTGGTAAAAATACTTAGGTTAACGTACGACTTTTAATTTAATTAGCTGGAATTAAATTAATTAGAGAGGTCCTGGCTACGCCAGGAGGCGGAGGTACTCGAATTCGCACCTCGCGCTCTCAGGCTGTATCGCTATTCTTTCAATCAGTCACTTAGAGGGTGGGACGGGGAGACAAAATAAAAAATTATATTACAAAAATAATTATATTCCTAGAAATCAAACCTTAACCTACGGACACACAAAATAAATCAATAAAAGAAAATTATACAGAAGTAGCTTATGGTACAATTACACGTGACATCATATATTATCCATAGGGGCACAATGAATATACAAACAACAACAAAAATTAATCTTATTACTACTACCTTAAATCTCCCGTCTTCTCTTCGTCGTCCTATTTCAGCCACGCGTGGTGCGATGATGGCCACGTCTTCCACGTTCTCGTCTTCTGTGCCGGCACTGGCGGCCTGGTTATCGCCCTGATAACCGGATCCACTGATCCTATCGTCTTCTTCTGGACCTGTCTATAACAGCGGTAGTATCAAGCTACTCAATCCACCTGATGCCGCTGTTGATAGACTTCTAAGTCCTCGTTCTAGGGGTCCACTGGACGGTCGCTCTGACCGGTCCTGACCGTTGCCTCTGGAGACACTTCCCTGTCTTCCGCGGAGCTCCTCTGCATAGTCAACTCAACTGTCGCACTGACCCGTTGAATCGCACTACTTTTGTTCTACCACACGGCCAGTAGACATCTCGTCACTCTCGTCTACGGAGCACTTCGACCCTTACTGGTCCACTTTCAGCCATCGTGACTCACTGTCCTTTCTCCGGGCTTCAACTGTCTGTGGGAGGGGCCAGCCGTCTCTTATACAGAGTCTTGGCGGCTGTGGGCCTGCCTCTCCATGTGTGGCCAATCCCTTCGTCCTGCGCCAATTCCTTATTGGATAGGCCTAATTTCCGACTACACCCCCTAATATTTATTTTACTATTAATTAACTAAAAAAATAAACACCTTAAAATTTAGTACAACTGATAAAAACAATACATACAATTAATTACATAAATACATTGGACTAAATTGTAATATAAATATTTATCTATTTAACTAATTACCTTAACAATTATTTTATCACTATACAAAATCTTAGCATTTAGTAGGTACCTAACCTCTTTTTATTAATATAGCTAACATGTATTTACATTCAAATTATAAACTACATCTCTATCTATACATTCTACATTACATTAAAGTCCAATAAAAAAACACACAGTAAGAAGTAGGTATATTCACTTCCCTGTCAAAATATAACCGTCAAAAGCACAAAGTAATAATCATATATTATACATCAGTCTTAACTACCTATTAAGGAACATTTAATTATCGATAATCTTTATATAATATTGATATTTACAAGACAATATCTCCCTCATTCTAGAGTAGGTCCTGGCTACTTGTAATAATGGGTGGTCTATTTCGTCATTCAAAGCATTTTGGAATTCAACGGATGTGACTTGACAGCGATAGTTAAAAGAGATGTATGGAATTTTTTCTACATCTCCTTATTTTTCTATTATATAACATTACAGACAGTTTTTCGGTCGTCGCAATTACTGTGTTTCTATCCTAAGACAATCGGCCAGTACCCGGAAAAGTTGCGGTAGACCATGTAACCTGTCAATTCTTCGTAATATATTTCTTCCTTATAGAGACAATAGCGGACCTCCCTAACATAATGAACCTCGGCAGTTATTGTCGAATTACCCAGAACTATTCGCTAAAAATCATGTTCAATGTTTCTTTATGAACGAACGGTCGTTTCAACCAACGCAGCTAACACGTGTCCGGCCCACACAATGAGGGTGTTTTTATGACAAGAGAGAAATTTTAAATGTATTGACCCTTGGCTCCCGTCTCTCTTACGAAAAAAACGACCACCCCGTCGTCGGAAACAAATACGATCGAAATTGGCGCGAAAATTAATATGAATACATCAGCCTAAACAGCCGAAACGATCGTCCTGTAAGAGACTAATAAAATATTGAACTCTCATAAAAAACATTGTGTTTTTAATTTTTATATTTAAAATAATGGAGTTTTTTGCAATAAATAACGTCAGTGTTCAAAAAATTAAAACATCTGAATTACATTTGTTTTTCTCCTTTTTGTTTAACCCAATAACAACCTCAGCAGACAATCAATCTCGCTGTCTACATAATGCGACATTGAACACACGAAATATTTAAAAAAATGTAAAAACACCGCAAACAGTCTTATAATCGCATATTAGTGGAAAGTATTACATATAAACAGTGGGTACACCATTGAAATTAATACTCAAATGTCGGGTAGTAATTTATTATTCATAAACTGATAAACATCAACTGAGTCTGAATAATTCGTAAACTATTCACGGGGTATGACGTACTCTCCAAACTAATAAAACCTTCATTATCTTGTGTCTCATTTTACGAGCTTAACTGTATCAATAATTATACTTATTTTATGTGTGAATCTATCTCAACGGTATTTTGAATAAAGTCATGATTAAGCTGACGGTTTTCCTGTTATTAATGTTTGTGACAGCGGTCAAATCATCATTGCTTCCTGAAGATACTGACATGACGGACAGGATCTCTTCAGCTGGCGCAGCCGTCGTGAAGCACGTGGACATGAGAGGAGGCATCAGGATTATGTTTAATCCCAGACTTAAAGACACGGCTATGGCAGCAAATAAACTGATTCGGGATATCTCGCTTCAATCTGGCAAAAGTTTTGAAATACCTATGAATTGTTTCAATAATAGTGCACTGATAGGTAGACACTACGAAAACATCGTTGTGTTGGCAAGAAATTCTTCAGATCTCTATGAAATTTTGATAAATAATTGTCTCCAGTTACATAAACATCCAAGTAAAGTTGTCATCGCTGTGTTGAATCCAAACTGTGGGAAAAAGTGTGTATTCCAAATAGCTGAGTGCAGCTGGATATTTTCTCTATTAAATACATTCATCGTTGCCGTGGACGCGACAACTGTAGGAAAAGATTTTAACATTCTTACTTACAGACCAAATGAGGAGTTTTGTGAGAGTATCAAAATTGAAAAAATATCCTCTAATAATAATGAAAGTTCGAATTTTGACTTGGACGAAAAGAAAAACGTGACTTATTTCCGGAAATGCTCTTTAAATATTGGATTTTACGACCAGCCTCTATTTTTTGTAAATGCCACTGAAGGGAATAATTCAAACTTATACGGAATTGAGATCAATACGTTAGATGTCTTAGAAAAAGCATTCAATTTTAGAGCAAACTTCACTACTATACTTAATGAAGAGAGAACAGGGGCCCGTAAATGGCCTTTCACAGATAAAATTATTATGGTGAGCTCTCCGATACTTTTGACAGACGAAATTTTACAAAACTTCACTTTAGTTCCTTACGATACTACGGACTTTTTAATGATTCTTCCATCACCGAAACCACTGAGCAATGTTTTAAAGATATTCAAGCCATTCAGTGTAAGATTGTGGGTTTTAATAGGATTATCATGCGTTTTCGTAAACGTGATCTATATCTATAGAAATAGAGTTAGTTTCAAAATATCCCCTTATCAACATAATAAAACCACGTCTCTGGATATCCTGGGAATTTGGTTAGGAGTCTCTATCCCTGTTACATTAGAGGGGAATGCACGAAGGTGTTTTTCACTCCTGGTTTTAACTTATGCGTTTTTCCTGAGAAGTATTTATTTGGCAGTGTTATTTAAGTTTATCGTTACTAATTTACATGAAACTCCAGCGAATTCTGTAAGAGAAGTGGTAGAAAAAAATATTTCATTTGGCGGATATGATGATTGGAAAATGGATATCGATCTGAGTCTGTCGCGGATGTACGTCTCGTTGAATGATACTGATGAGAAATTTCGAGATATTCTGGGAGGGGAAGTATTTGCCTTACTTGTCCCAAATATATTTCTTCAACATTCATTATTTAGCAATAACAAAACATTTCAAGATATTCATGTTATCAGAGAACCTGTCTTCTCCATTTGGCTCGCCTTTTTGATCGCCAAAAACTTTCCATTCGTTGAGGAATTCACCTACAAGATACACAGTATGATCGAGTCCGGGCTGATTCTGAAATGGATGACTGATGCCAATAAACTTTTCTCTTCAAGAACACAACAAGCACACCGTGACGATCTGATCGTCTTACAAATGGAACACATTCTAGGAAGCATTTCCATACTCTTTGCTGGCTACGCATTGAGTACCGTCGTTTTCGCTATTGAATTTTATTGGTTTAAATTCAAACAACAACTTCTAAAGTTTTTCTAAATCAATTAAGTACTCAATATATATTATAGATGTCTCATAGAGACGAAATAATATTTTTTTTATGGGAAAGTAGGTATGGAAATCGTTGGGTGTTAATAGGGCTTTCGACCTATCGTATGGCTGGCTTAAGTGATCACTTTACGCAATGTAACGTTCACCATTTCCACCCATGATAGAATACAATTATGTCAATCAAATTTTTGGAAGTTGTTTAAGGATGTTTAAGTTTTACAACCCGTTACATATGTATGTTGTAATATTCATTAGCACGACCGGCATCCAAAGTTCCATTCCCCTTAATTAACCACGGATGTCAGAAGTTGCTCAGAAATTGATTATAAAGATAATTCTTAAAAAACACATATATGAGACATCTATAATATATCTTGATTAATGATGTCCCTGGGACAAAATCCAGTACTTTGTTCTGAACATTTTGGACAAACTTAAAATATCAGAATTAATTAGTCCTTAATAAAAGACACACGATCATAAAAAATAGGTAAATTTTCAGTTATATTATAATAAACTATTTATTATAGATAGCAATACAGCTAAAATTATTTTAAATTCTAGAACAATAAGTAGATACTTGGGTTTAGAAATAAACGAACTTAGCAATTCTGAAATTTCGAAATTGAAATTTATGATTGCAACGAACACATTGATATAATAACTCAAACACAGAATTAATTTCAAATAGATAGAAATTGATTTCTTTATTCAAACAATATCAAATAATAATATTAAAATTATGGAAACCCAAACAATTTTTATTTATATTCTAGAACACATTCATATTTGTGAAGTTGTAATTTTTCAGAACAAAGTTCTGTGAAAATTTTTAAATCAAATAAATTAATCAATTAGAAAGACATACAGAAAAATCTAATACACGAAAAAATATTAGGTTACTACTGGGATTCGAACCCAGGTCACCTCCTCCCGGGGCCGGCGCTCTGACCACTAAGCTATAGCAACCCTCTATGTTTCCGTGAATATATTGACCTTATATGTTGTTCTTACTTTTATTAATTGATTAATTTTTATTTTTGTCCATAGAGCAACCCCCTTTTTTTGATACGGTAGTTGAAATTACTTTGCAATGCCACCGCTAGATGGACGC
>JADDOH010007873.1:0-88345 GCA_016648135.1 Agrypnia vestita | reverse complement strand
ATCTGTGTATTCAAAACGGCAGGGTGTGGAACTTTTAGTAGCGCATCTTTATAATGTGCTAAACTTTAGTTAAAAATATCAGAGATATGTGCATAACTGTTAGTTAGCCTATGTAATCTAGGTACAAGAGAGTTAAAATGTGATTTATTTCTAGTATTGTCACAATAAAATAGGCGTCGGTATCCAAATAGCTTTTACAGGCGCATGAATAACAGAATATGAGGAAGGTCAAAATGCAAGTTGTACTAGACAATATGAACATAAAAGAAGTATTTTTAACAAGGTAGGTATATGGTAGCATATCTTTAATGTTTATAGTGTTAAGTTTGAATTTATTTAATATGATTAAGCATTTATATTACAGCGGCATTATGTGAGCTTAGTGCTGGTTGATCTAGGTGGCACTCGATTGGATATTCATCTGAATGAAGTCAGAGAGATACAGTACCTATTGGAATTTAATAAATATTAAATGTAATATATTTTCAAATAAAATGTAAGAGACCATTCTCGGTAAAGTACATTTCGTTTGCGATGTAAAATGATTGCCTTAAGAAAGTTTGTTGTTTATCTTAAATGTTAAAGTGATATATGTTATTGCCTTTAAAGAAATAAAGACGATCGGGAAATGCATTCCAATAAATAGCTTTCCGTTCCGGCGCATAAACCACGACGATGCAGGCGTCGGCGTCCGCAGCGGGGCGTCCTGACGTCATTGCCAGTAATCTGGTCTTTCTATTTTATTGCATTTATACATTTTGGTGCATTTTACTTTTATTACAAAAATATTGAGTCCCCAAAATTTTTCTGATGCTTTTTTGTATCTCGTCTAACTGTTTATTTTATAAAAAAAACATTCTTAACCACAAAAAACGTATTTTGTCACATTACTACCATTATTGAAATTAAGTGCATTTACATTGTTTATTTTTTAAAGGTCTCATAATTTTTTTCAATTCTCATTTTAACAGGTAATTCATTAAACCATTTCACACCTCTAAATGTATAATTATGCTGGGCAGTTGTGGATGTGCAATTTACCGAGATTTATATTTCTGCTACTTGATACTAGTTGGGTCAGTTCGTTATTATTTTGAAAATTTTTATAAAGTTGTAAAATGCAATTTTGTTTGTGTGGGGACTTGTAATTTATTGAAAAGCTTTGTAGTCGGATAACCATTGGGTTTTTTAATAATGATCTTTAAAATTAATTTTTGGGCAACTTCTAAGGGTTTTAATGTAGTTTTGAATGCATCACCCCATGAGATAATACCGTATTGTTATACAGACCGGACTGAAGCGTAATATAGTGTTTTTAACAATTTAATTCTTAAAACATTTCTTATTTTAATTAATACGTATATGAGTTTTCTTATTCTTTCTATAGTTTTATTGATTTGTATTTTCCATTTAATATTTTAATCAACTATTATTCCTAGATATTTAATACATTTTTTTAACTGAATACTGAACAGTCGTTTTACATATATTATTATTATTTTTATATGGACAATTATTAGAATGAATCTGAGTTGTACTGATGACTTTTTGATTATCATAATTATTAAAATAATAATTAATATTTTTTGTCACTGATCATATTTCATGAGTCAATACATTAAGTAAAATAACTTTTATTTAGATATTTACATAATTATGACTTAAAAAGCAAAACAACATTATTCTTGAAATAATTATTAAAATATAAACCGAAAAAGAAACAAAAAAAAAATCATAAAATCTGGTCTATCACAAAAATACTACTAAATTACCAATTTGGCAAACTACGTTCAGCGAACAGTGTGATAAGGCCTATTGATGTTCTTTCATCCTGAAACATCAACTTCGTTTGGCTTCCTCCTGAAATTGTGAATTAAATCGCTGACATATAAACGTGGCAATAGATTTCGGGGAAATATAATTATAAAAAATAATATATCATCACGTACATTATTGCGTGAAATAATGATACTGATAATTCCTTCGTCTTATGATAGTTAAAATTCAATTAAATGTTTAAAACCATGCAAAAAAAACATATTTCTGCAAGGTTTTAATAATTTTATTGGACTTTTATTAAATCAAATGAAATTATAATATTCCGATCTAAGGCAGAAAAAAGATCAGAAATATTGAAAAAATACGCGTATTTTGAAGTTTTACGCTTATCTCCATCTATATATCTATTGATGTTAGGGCATTGTTGCTTGAACATTTTTGACCCAAAATTAATTTAAAATGCGTAAAAAATATAAATAATTATAATAAAACTTTATTCTAGTATGCGGGAAGATTAGTGCAGTCCCACACATTCCATATAAGTATACGTATATAAAATTATAATAAGAGCAATATATTAAAATATATAAATAGAGATTATCACACGCAGGTACATAATAGGTAAGATATGTAAAGGAATAAGGTGTATGGAAAAAATATTCAAATAAATAAGGCGTGCAGAGTAAGAATGACATGGTGCGTAGCGAAAAATAAATATTAAGGTAATATTAATTAAATAGTTAATAAAATAAAATAAAGTAAATAAATAGGATGTGAAAGAGAAAAAAAGAAAATATATATATTTTTTATTTAATTTATGACATATGTGTTTAAAAGATGTTTTTAAAAAATAAATTGCTAAAAGTACATAAATTAATATTAAGTGGTACTAAATCTCTTATTCCGCTTTACAAATATTAAAATAATAGCCAACCATATTCCTCTCCATCTTCCACCTATCATTTTTCTTCTCATCTCATTTATCTACGATCTTCAAGTTATCCGTTACGACGGTTATGCAGCATGCATCCTTTCCAGTCGAATTACATCATGCCGTGGTGAGAATAAGGACTGCATACTACCTCGAGACGTCACACTGTGATCACTTTTGATAAACAAAAATCATACACAAAAAAATGTATTAAAATATATTGTTTCTTAAAATATAAATTAATGATCCACTTACTTTTTGATGAATAAACAAAATTTTTACGGTGTTATACTCAAATAAAAAGAAATACGGAACTAAATTAAACAAACATCTTCAACGAAAAAATAAGCATAATTGTGGAATAGGTATAAGCTCAAAAGTTTTAAAGGCATATTCCTGGTATTATTAAGTATGGTGATTTTGAAAAGACAAAAAAATGAATTAAATCGAGTGTTGTTTCGTTGACAGAGTGGAAGTCCACGATTAACACCATTTTATTTAAAAAACCAAGTTAAATCCACTATATGAGTTTCATTTAAGCCTAAAAGATTTCGATTAGATTAAGATACTCATCATCCTTAAAGAGAAAATTAGGACTAATAATAAAAATAACATGGACTCGTGTAGTGGATTAAAACATGGTATATTAAATAAAATAATGTTAAAGAAGTCATATGGCGTCTCATCCCATCAATACATAACCACCAATCTAGGTCATACACATACATAAACTTGGCGAGTCTGCGTCATAAAACAAAACTGAGGCGCAGCAGTTTACACGAGACAGCGACACAGGTGATGTCCAGAGGATCGTCAGTACACACACAGCTAGATTTTAAGAGAGTTCTTTGATCTCAAAACATATAAAAATAGCCAACGCCCTGTACGGGCATGTCAGCCTCTCAACGACCCCCGGCGTAGGCTAGAGGCCCTGTTTTGTCGAATTCTTAATCATTGTCTTTATTATCGTAATTATGTTTAACTTTTAATTGATTTATCAGTAAATAAATTAATCGAACATTCGACGACTTTAGAGAATTCCCGTTACATAACGGGTGTTGACCATAAAGCAACTTTCTCCTCTTTGGGTCACCGCAAATTGGTGACTACCGATGCTCACCTTTACCCCCAAAGATATAAGCTAATAAAATATATACAAGAGAGAAACATAATAATGAAACATTACACAAGTCTATTGGGAAACATTTCAACAAGTCTAAGCATACACCGCGTTTTTCAGATAAGTCAAGGCACTTAACCCTCGATTTGCCGAGGATTCTTCTTAAATTCCGTTACAAATCTAACGATTATCTTCTTGTAAACAAGTCAAAGTTTAAAAAGCCATTTAAAATGCATGCATTAGTTTTATTTACTATTTTACTAAGCAAAAAAACAGGTACAAAGTGCCCAGACGTACTATGCATGATCTCATTATATTTTAATTGTAGTCCACGTGTAGTTGGCACATGAATCAAAATATTTGTGTGCAACAGATGACGAGAATTATAAGGTGAAATTTTATTGTTTTGTCTAGTTAACGTTAGAACTATTGATGACCGTGCAACGGACTTTTCCTGACATAAAATATTTTTATTCTTGTACGCAAATACTCGTACATAATGTACCTACATCGGATATGCATATCGACGTTGCAAAATGTAACATGCCGTATATTTTTTTATGACGGTTCTTACATTAAGCGATCGAATGCTAGTTTTCAAATTAGAATAACTAAAGCTGTAAAATATTTACTTTTATTAATTCGCCTTTAGTAAACACATTATAAAAAAAGCGGATTTATTGCCAGACAGAAATTTCTTCCAATCAATCATTGTATTTTTACATTGTTACTGGAAATAAACAATTCATTGTATTTCAAAATTGTATACCGGAAATATATTTTTTATACCTATACAGCTTACCACAGTTCTAAAAATAAATAAAGACGCACTTATTTATTTTAATTTATTAAAAACTTAATTAATTAAGAACTTGGCACATGGAATGTTACGAGTTTAACCTGAAGACAAAACTGACTGTTTTCAAAAGTATTTCTAGACCCACCCTAAGATATGCCCATAAAATTTGGATCCTGACGGAGAGAGCAAGAGCAAGGATCCAGGCTGCCGAGATGAGTTTTCTACAGGGAGTCGTATTAATGGACAGAGTAAGAAGTGCCGATACAAGACACATACTCGGTATGGAACCCCTACTCCTAATAGAAAAATCACAATCAAGGTGGCTTGGACTTTTGCCAGAGGAACGAATACCAAGAAAAATCCTCCTGGTAACCCCGGAAGGAAGACGGCCGCTGGATCGCCCCAGATTATGCTGGGAGAAGCAAAAGAAAAATGTGTACGAAAACAGTCCAAAATGGGTCTAGACTGTTCGACTCATACAGAAGCAGCGCAAGACAGGGGAACATGGAAACACCTTGTCGAGTCTTTGGGCCCCCGACCCTACTAGGATAGGGGGATGAAGATGAATGAATGAATAAAAACTGGAGTAACTTTACGTCTGCCAGTTTCAATACCACTGTATCTTCGTAAGAACGGACGCATATTAACTATCCATTACTTATTTGTTTTGTAAACAAATTAATTTTAGACAAAGATACAGTGGTATCGAAACCGAAAGACGGCAAAGTTACTCAAAGTGGTTACTATTTTTTTAAATTAATTAAAATTATAATCATGTCCAACTACGAATTTAACGCTATAAACATCAAACAGACGCACTTATTTAGACAATTATATAAAACCTATAGATTAAAACATTACAACTTGCTTTACTAATTTCTAATGATTCTTAATTATTAAATTTTATTTATATGTTATTAAAAATTATTTATATTATTTATATGTTAAATAGAAAGTTCTAAATCGTTATCAAAATCGTGATCATTTTCTAATAAATCATTTGAAAATTCAGAAAAACCACGATTATTCAGACATCTCAAATGCTCTTTGACTATTTTACGGCCGGTTTTTCCAATATAAAACGCTGTTCAATCTTTGCATGAAAGTTTATAAACACCTCAATTGTTAATTATCGATCTTTATCTTTTGAATTCATAAGGAGTTTCCCTATATTATTATTTGTATAAAATACAGGTCCAATATTTATAGGTAGATGTTTTGAAATTTGATTCAAATTCAAATTCCTTTCCAATAATCATTATTATTATTTATATTTATCTGTGAATTGTATAAAAGTTGGTCAGTTATATTTTTCTTTAATTTATTTCTTAAAATTGTTTCAATTAATCCATTATTAAATGCGATTTGTTTTATTATATTTAATTCAATTTTAGAATAAGAGTGTGTCAGAGGTACATTGACAAGACAATGTGTCATTGAATGAAAACCCGAGTGTTTATATGAAGATTATTCTTATTGGCCCTGGCTATTTCAGTTTTTTGCATCTTGTGTAAAAGTAACGGTAAATACATTTTTTAACCAGTGTGTTGTTTTGTACTATATTTTTTGTGTGAAACGCCCTTGAGGTGAGTACTCCCGAAAACGGCGCTATATAAATAATCTATTTATTGTTATTGATTATTATAACAGCTAGTTTCATACAAACGACGTAGTTGACCTTACTACGATCCATTTCCGTAAGATCATATACTCAAAGTTTTACGTCTCTCTACTCAAGCATACATTTCACTCAAATACATTTTATACATTTTATGAAATATACTAATCCTACAAGAACATTTACTGTTATCTTTTTAAATAATTTTAATTGTTTTATTTTATTTTATAAAATATCCTTTTCAGATCTTTTTTTTCTTTTGCCTATAATATAATTAATTTACACCATTATTTAATTGTAAAGATTTAATTATTACTATTACTTAATTTTAATTAGCAATAAGATTGATTCACATATGTTATATAAATAATAAATATTCTTGAACATTATACTACTGGAAGAGCACTGTCTGCTATAATACAGTAAATTACTAGTGTAGCAGGCAGGGCGTCAAATCAATTTAGTGTTTACTTGCTGCCAAGACACTCAGAAACAATGAAAAAAGCTTAATTTAATTTTGTAAACACTGTAAACATTGTAAACATTTGTAAAATTGAATAAACATTGAATTAAATCCCGGGCAGGCACTTCAACAGTCGTCGCCGTTTAAATTATCCTTCGGTTCTACACAACTCTAAAAAAATATGGATTCAGATTACATGATTCAAATAACAACTCAATCAATGGATAGGTCAGCCATTCTTATTGGTCTAATATTAGTAACAGTAGATCGGTGAATTCAAAGAATGCCTAATATCAATATCGAAGATATGTCAATATTCACAATATTAATATTTGATGACTCTAGTTATCCTTTAAAGGAAAACATGATATCATCAAAATATATAATTCTCTATACAACGATTAACGTTCATGATGATGATGTATGTATAAAAGGATAAAAAAAATAATTCAAACTCACTCTATAAAATTACTTTTTTCTATTCTTTCTTGTGAATGTTTTAGCATTTACTTTTTATCTCTATGTTTGCTGTGTTCACATTTAAGTGATTAAAAGATTTTTAACTTATTGTATTATAATTGTATTACCTATATCATGTTATGTATTTTTGACTATTTGTGAACCATTAAAAAAACAAATTAATAAACGAAATAAATAATTCTTTATATGTATAATGAATACTGGAATTGAATAAAGCACCAAGTGTCAGAATGTTCATTTTGAGATACAAGGTAAAAAGGGAATATAGTCTTTTTCGCTCTTTGTGTGCTATTTTGCACATGTTCATTAATATTTTCAACACTACAACACACCGGTACCTCACGTGAGTTAATCATTTTAATACTAACTAACTAACCATCACGCCGTTTTCCTTCGCTTTCACCTTTTGCTTCGGCTACATTCATTCATCTTCTCATGCAAGCTCTACGGTTATTGAGGCTTTTAATAAGTCCATTCTCCAATATTTGTAGTATCTGATCAAGCGAGGTTTCCGCGGATGCCCTCTATTCCTGCAGCCTTCAACACTTGTCCCATATATTTTCTTAACCACATTTTCCTCGCTGACATGTTCTACATAACCAAACCATCTCAGGACTCCTCTCTTTATTTTGTCTACCATACTACAGCCACCATTATATTCACTTCTAATTTATTTCCTCACTCTATCGACTAAAGATTTTCCACACAAGCGCCTTAGTGACCGCATTTCCACCGCATTCAGTTTACTTTCATTCCTTTTTTGCCAATTCCAGGATTCACTTCCATACATCAGATTTTGCACAAGAATGCCATGGATTAATTAATTAATTAATACTCAAAACTATAAAATACTTATGTCTCTTAGTGCCTTACTAATAAAAAAAATGTCGTGGCTCTTAATACTTATGCGATATATATTCCAATATATGTAACTGGGAAATTAACACAGATAGCACTTCAGTGCAGTGTTTGATGTATTGGTGAAGGCATATAGTACTAATCTGTTACATTAAAAATTTACACTTACATTAAAAATATATTTTTGGCACTCAGTGCTTTATTCATTTCCAGTATTCATATGATCACGACCATCACTATTGCAATAAGGATCATCGGTGTATTTGTAACGAAACGGATTCTACCGGATGGCTCTATTTACACGCCAACGCAAATATACTGCCGATAATTTTATTTCGTGTCGAAGTTCAATTTTAATTGACTTTTTGTAAAAACTGAAGTCAATTAAATCATAGATCATTTTGATAAATTGAAACGGAAAATTTAGTTGCATTGTAAATAGCCGTAGATACACCCGTGAAAACTTACGGGACATAATAATAATAAATAACGACCCTTGCGTGTAACCTGTGCCACGCGACGATTGCGTGTCTCACTCTAATTATCTAATTTTAGGACAATTCCAGCAAGTTACGAACGTAACGGATTGACAAACGACGAAATTATTATATTAATATGCATGTTTGTGTAAAAACTAGCTGTATTACATCAAAAATGACGGAACATTGGTTCGCGTCTTTGCTTAGCCCTAGTATATATTTATAATATCTTTTTGGCGGTCCACGGAGAGACGGAGGTAGCGACAGAACAGGTTTGCTGGCCCGGGGTTCAAGCCCCGTTGCTGGCCATTGAATTTTGGGTTTTTAGCCGTGAATTCGAACGAAATTAGGGACCTCACATAAAGTTACGGACTGACAGGCGGACAGACAACGAAATTATTATGTTTGATATTTTAGATTAGATTTCGCAATATTTTTATTTACTAAATTTAATATAGGTATATATAAAAATATATATAAAATAAGCTTGCTGGTATACTGTAACAAGGCTGGAGCCCTCGATCACTAGGCGATTATCGTAACTAATAGAACAACAAACAAATTATTGTAACAAGTTTATAATATTTAAGATGTTTATATGTTCAATTATAATTATACAGAGTGCTGTCAAACTATACCAATGAACATATGCTTTCGGTGGTAAGTTAGTTAAACAGAATGACAAGTTAGTTTTCCATCAACGAAAAGAGCTGACCGTAATAGACAACGTTAATTATTACACGACAAGAGGCACTAAAAACGTTAGGTCATCTTTATTAACCAAATGGTGCCACATTTAAGGGTGGTAAAATCAAGTTTCGGGGTGCGACGTCAAGGGGTGATTTTGAAGTCTCATTAAGATAAAATTGCTGGACTTTGTTATAAAGAGTACCCTTGTAAAGTACCCATATTACATCCTTCGAGTCGACATACAAAAAGTTAACATGTATGGTTATTAGACTATTTCAATGACACCCCGCTTCTTTGAACATATCTTACAACCTTGTTACTTATTTTTATATTTATGATTATTATTTAACAAAATGTAATTTATATTAATAAATGAGCATAACTACTAAAAAATACTTTTATGTCTACCGGTTTTCAAACGTAATCCGTCTCTTTATCAGGACAACCACTATACTAGCATGTAAATATCACTACACACCATAACCATAGTATTATTTACACACCAACACCTTCACAAAATACTTTTCATATGCGTGTTACTCTAACTAAAGGCTTACATGCACTTACTTATATTATTAACAAGATTATTATCAAAAAGGATTAAGAATTTGAGTAGAGGAGAGAGAGAGACGAAATGGGGTCTATAGGGGGTGTTAATAAATCTCTTGTTTTAGCTTATAACTTTAAATCTAAAATATGACTGTAGGGAAAATTTATTTGATAATTAATTAGGAAAATGTTGTGTTTTATGGCTTTAGGAATATAAATATTTCCATATTATTAAGTTTGAACACTTTTTTATTAGTATTCAATATTTTTACCCCTGTTTGTGTATCAAAATTATGATTGGACTTTAGGAGAAGATTCGAGGATTCGGAGAGGTTATCATTGTTAAGGCATCTAATGTGTTATTTTATTTAAAATAAATGTTATTATTATTTAATTTTTTGACGCTTCAATAGGCGATTACGCTTAATTTCTCTAATGAAATAAAATACTAAAGACTTAAGCTTGAGAACATCATGCAGATATACGTACGGTTTTTATTAAAATCATAATGACTTAATTATTTTTAACACAATTTCCCAGCTTATAATCCATTTCCACATATTGTCTTGTAATGCATGTCGAATATGTTAACCCTTCACGGAACAGAATAAATGGTATTAACATCAAAATATCGTTTAAAATAAACAATGTTTTCAGTGATATTATAATATACCAAACTTTATAAAATTGCGTTGCCTAAGTACTGAAGCCTACACTACTATATCGTGAGATTGCTGGTTGAGCGCTGGCTCAAGGTAAAATCGAATGTTAATTTGCTTAAAAAATAATTTTTTCGTGTAAATATATTTCGTGGTTTTATGTGAAAGAAATCCACAAGAGGGTTTTACATCCGCATAAAGGTCACTGCATGGTATCGTTGGACCATATTTTTTTCAAAATAATGCTGGCAATCTTGAAATGCAGTTACAGTGAATGCTGAGCGATATCGTTAAAGCGATAAATGTTAATAGAAATTTTGTGGCCAAAACTAGATGAATTTGATTTGAATGACACGCGATTTTACGTGTCATTCAAATGTCACTACGATGAAGAATGTCCCATATGTCATAATATGTCGTAATTTATCATAATGCTAATGTCACTATTGACTTATTACAAGAAAATTTTTATGAATCAATAAATTCAAGAAATTCACCTGTAAGATGGCCTCTACAGAGTTGTGATTAAATCCATTATCACTTTTTGTGGAGTCATTCGAATTTAATAGTTTATTCAAATAAACCACAAACACTTTATTAAAAAATATATTAAACGTGCATTTATGAAACTATTGTAATTTATTTTAAAAAGTCATTGAAAAATTTAGAGTAACTCGATGGTCTAGTGCTAAAGACTCTTACCTAGCAATCCAGTGTTTTATAGTTTGAGTCTCGTGTGGCTTAAAAGCATTAAGCTTAGTTTTGTGTTTTCCATGTTTGTATTTTTTTTCGCAAAAAATGATAAAAAATAAATAGAATAATTATAATTTTCAAGTTATATGTTATTTAGTTTATAGAGTTATATAATTAGTCTATAGAGTTGTGATTGAATCCATTATTACTTTTTGTGGAGTTATTTGAGCTAAATAGTTTATTCATATAAACCACAAACACAATATTAAAAAAAATATTGAACTTCCATTTATGAAAATATTCGTAATTTATTTTAAAAAGTCATCAAAAAATTTAGAGTAGCTTGATGGTCTAGTGGTAAAGACTCTTACCTAGCGATCCAGTGTTCCGTAGTTTGAGCCTCTTATAGCTTAAGCTTAGTTTTTTGTATTTCATGCTTGTATTTTTTTTTTGGAAAAAAATAATAAAATATAAATACAATTATTATAATTTTCAAGTTGTATGAATGTTTGAAGGGTTAAAGGAAATAGGTTTTTAATAGTATTAGAACCCACATATGAACCTGCGTCGGAGTCCCATCTCAGTAATTGTGTTTCATCACAATCAGGACTCAGGTACCCGATGCCGCTTTGAAGTCTGCCTACCGAGGTACGTCGGCTACGATGAAGGCATTCATCAACAGTCGTATCCTAATCAGATGAATCAAGACTGATTCGTTAATTAGGAAGCGATTGGCAGCAGATCAGATATTAATTTTGAAGATGTAGTAATTAGCGAATATGTTTGAGAATCTCAAGGCTCTATCGAGAAGGCTAAGGCTGTCTTAATTATCCTGAGTAAGTAATTAGATTAGCTTTGTACGTATATAATATACAGAAGGGGCCTAAAAATATGTAATCGCTTATACTCGTTATTGACGTAAGGAAATATAGATAAATGTTTAAGTTTTTTATTTTTAGCATTGTGGAAATTCATTTTTAATATTGTAAAAATCTTGGAGGTCTTAGAAATAAATAATTAACATCCAGATACCACCCATAACCTCTCCACTTTTATCCATTCTTACCCCGCCCCCGACCCCCACCACCATTACACCCACCCAATCCCTATAAATTCTGTCTCGAATTATTTTTAATTTAGTTGTAAACGTGTTGTTATTGACAATGGGAGAAATCCCGAAAACGTTCTAACAATTCAAAATTAATATTGTGGAATAAAAGAGTGTTGGAAATATAGATATCGGTGTATTTTTCCTTAAAGTGAATCTAGTAAGAAATAATGTTTGTATAACATTTTAAAATATTAAATAATATCCAAATGTTAAGTAATCTGTACACCTCGTTTCATAAAAAAATCTTACGATATGGTTAATTGTTGAAAAAAAATAACGCGTTACTCGATGTTGGCGGCACAGGAAACAGAGGACAACTGCAAAAGACGTGACATGATCAGATTAACCAGATACTGGAGGGTAGTCCTGTTAAGAGCCTCAACAGTCGTCAAGCTTGTAATCGAAGACGTGGATGAAGCGAGAACTGTTTGTCAGGATAGAAGAGTGTGGCACTCTATTCTCTCTATAAGTAAGTAGGTACTCGATGCGTTTTAAGTGCAATCATTATAATTTATATGCCGTTCTGTTTATTTAAGGATGTACAAATTCTAGTATAACTACTCAAAAAATACATCAATTTCAAAAAAATGATGAAATTGAATCAGATTGATATTCAAAAAGAAAAAATATCTCAGAAAAATCATGTCTGAGACAACGCGATGCAATTTTTTTACAAAATTTAAGCTCATGACAAGAAACAATAAAAATAGTTTAAATGTTAAATTATTAAATTTGTTCATGATGTGGTTATTTTATGTCTTGCAATACCTCTTCAATACTGAATAAAGCTTTTTTTCTTTAAAAAATAGAAATGCGAACACGCAAGACGTGTTTTATCAATAATCTTACTATGTATATGTAAACAAAGATTAAAGCTTGTGCTATAAAAAAGGATTTATTTTCTAATGTCCCAAAACACCAATAATAGTCTCAAGACATTAAATAAAATAAAAAAATTAAATGCCTTTGTGAAATTAAAATGCCAGAATGAAAAAACCCAATTATGAACACATTTCGTTTGAATAAATATTGATGATACTATATGTAAATTGATACATTCAAGCACAGAGATTTGTCCCTTTTTACCTTATGTAAAATAAATGAGTAAACACAATAACACAAGAACTGCACGGTGGGTTCAACCCTTATTTGTATTTTGTCAGAAGAATAAATAAATTATAAGCTGAGGACACGAAAAAGAATTGCGCTGAAAGCTTGGCCGCGTTTTTGCCGCAAAAGGCCTGCTAACGACATCTGTGCGTGAGCGGCGAACTAAGCCACCGGATGCTGTGATGGAAATTTTAAAATGGAGGTCGCAGAATCCGAAACAACGTTCTTTGCTTATTTCGGACTTTTTCAATGGGGTGTTTTTTTAGATTGATGAAATAAGTATTTTTAGGTTTTATATATATGTTCATTATTTTATCATTAATCAATAAATATTGTTTACAACAAAAAAAAATCAACAATATTTTTCTATGTACGTATATGTATTCTAAGAACATAATTTACTAGGTTTTTTCCACAGAGGGATTATTGATTTAGATAAATTAAAGAAGTCTCACAGAGACGAAGCCATTTATATGAGAAACATGTATAGAAGTTTTACTTGTAAACATGTAAGTAGGTACTTGAATGAATACGTATTTGGAATATTCCCGAGTGCAAAATTAGTAAGAATTACAAATTAATATTGCAGATTATTTTGTGACTGGTTTGTGAAATCTGTTTACAAATATAAGATTTATTAATTAATGGTGTTTCCTTTTTTCCCATTACAGCAAACCCGCGATAATATTAAGTGCCAAAAATCAGGAATAAATTAATTTTACTATTCTAAATTACAAAGCGAAATTTTTGTAATGAATCAAACATCGCCAAAGAATCCTAAGAATGAATGTTCAAAAATTTAAATTTTGGTTGTTACCTCAGATTGTTGTAAATTTCAAATGATTACCTATGAGGACAAAGCTAGGCTATTATTTATATTCAATTTTCTGTGGGCATACAAAAAACCATCGGGACAGTGTTTATCAGATTTTTTTTAAGATGGAATACGTGTCACATCAATATTCTTACTATTTTCAAACTAAGCTAAACGCTTGTGCTATGAAAATAGGTCTAACTTGCTTGTCTGGAGTGAGATTCGATCTTCGGATCACATGGCGAGAGTCCTAACCACAAGACCAACAAGCTACTATTTATCGCGTACTTCTAATTATACAAACAGCTTTTATACATACAGTCAGCATACAGATTTTTTGTTTTCTAAAAAAAATCATACATTGAATTTATATATTGTACATGTATTTAAATCAAACATATAATTTTAAAAATTATATTTATAATTTGTATCTAGAGAACATCGTTATTTTTAACATTCAACTACTATACATAACGGACTAACCTGACCCTTAACCACAAACCTCAGTCTTGTTAAGGATCCTTTAATTAACTTTTATGTTTAACTTAAAACGATAATGAAATAACTTGGCTGATGAGTATGTTGAAGTGTAGGTTAAGTATTGCCTTGCAATATCGTACCGAAGTCAGGGTGTGTCCAAGTTTATGTTGATAACTGCTATAACTTTGTTTTCACCACTTATTTTATATATTATTTTTGATTTTAAATTTGTAAGTAAAGAATTGTATCCCGACGAAGAGGCCATAAGCTCTGAAACATGATATTTTACAATACATACGTGGTGAACACAGAGTTCATATTTATTAACTATATCAATAATGAAATTATATATAAAAAAAAATAATGTAAAAATATATGGCAAAACCACGTTCTGCATTCTACGTTTTTGAATCATAATATGGATGATACATCGCCGTGTAAGTGTAAGAGTTTGACACGTTTCCAAACATACGTATATTCTAACCAAGAAATTAAACTTCAAGAATATACTTGCCTTCAGAAAAAATAAATTTTCGCGAGAAAATATATTTTGAAAATATATCAAACATATTATAACCTTAAAGCGTTAACTTCTCGGTGATCATTTTGAGTAAAGGTAAAAATCATAATGCATCGCGGTGTAATCCAAGTGAATGGGAGAGTTTTTAGTTCAGCATTAGCGCAAAGTGTCCCCCAACTTCGTCGAGACAATAATTTATGGCATGGATGGAGGAAATATTTTAACTAACCTGTCCCAACTTCGGTAATTTAGCCGCTTACTTTGCCAACGGTAAACAAGCACAGTTTTTGATTAGGTTCACAAAAGTTTTGTTACAATTAATTGCATGCTGAATAATTTACCTTTTGGATACAACGCAACGGCTTGTATGTGTACAAGGTCGCATCCCTCAACAACACGAGTGAAAGATATCAGAAGAAAATGAGACGAACTTGATGTGGAAAGCTTGAAAAAAAGAAAATTTTAAGAGCCAGAGTCAAAAGAGATCATTATGTGAAAAACCTTGATTCCGAAGTAAATTGCCAAACTTATGCAGGATGGGGATCAATTTATCAGGATTATAGTTATGGGAAAAGGATTATAGTGGACTGTACGCGAGAATGAAAAGGATGCTCGACTCAGGTGCCGACAGCACTTCTTTCTTCCAATAACGAACTTGCGTACAAAATAACACTGGACTTCACAGTGGAGTGAGAGGTTATTATATCATTAGAAAGATAGGTAGTACGTGGAGGAGAAGGGATGGAAATCGTGATGCAAATGCCAGCTTATCAAAAGCTTTATATTCTTCTAGTTATAGTTTATATTATAGTTTCTACAGCGTAATAATGAATATCAAACAATATTAAAGAAAACACATTATTATTGTGAATTTGAAATTTCAGAACAAATTTCTGTGAATTATCAAACAATTTTTTATTAATCAGATTAACAAAAAATTATGAAAAGCGGATTGCGTTAAAAATGAAATAAAAATGTTTATCAATTAAAAAGAGACTACATATAAGGTTGAAAATTATTCGTTAACTTACCAAAGTGCCGTAGCGAAATTAGATAATGCGACTTCCCCGGATAAAATGGGGGTTAGTTGGTTTAAATCCTGGTAGCAGTTAAAATATTTTTCGTTTATTTGATTTTTCTGTATGTCTTTTCTAATTGAGTAATCATTTTTTCTTATATCAACCAACACTCAGTTAATTTATGATATACTAGTCCGAATTGATCAGATTCCTGATTCACTGATCAGACTTTTGGACTCACTATGAAGAATGTTTAAAGATCTCATTGTTGACAGATCCAAAGGTCATTTATAAGATCAACATATTGCATATTGATGTACACGAATCGAAAGTCTTAAGCGTGAAATACCTGATGAGCACACTCAGTAAAAAATGATCCTGTAATACGGATGGGTTCTAAAGTGGCGAATTATAACCAATTGCCACTCTTTTATAATTTTTTCTACTAATTTTCTTTTGTTTTATTGTTAGCATTTTTTTTAAATATCGAAAATAATTTAACAGCATTAACTTCTACTTCTAAAGTATACTTTTTGACATTTAAATCTGATCTATTTTCATGATGATCTGATTTTAAAACATTTTTGATAAAAATACTAGACGATAATAGTTCATGACGAGTCTAAAAGAATCACGCACTTCTGTCAAGTGTCAGTTGTAGTTGGCACAATACTACCGAAGGATCTGGAATCACCACCGACTTTCGGGTGGCGTCTGCAATTTTCCATGAACATCTGGAATTTACGAGTACTTGCGAGTAAACACTGGAAACGTCTGGATAACAGCATAAGCCAATATAAATACGACACATGGGAGTAAGTGAGATGTTTTCCGTGCGCGTTGACAGCGATAATACAAGCGAAGGCAGCCGCGAGTTGTGGGCCAGGCCGGTCAAGCGAGCGGTAGTGGCGAGTCGCCAGTGGTGCAAAGTGAGCGGTAATTTGACAGTGATTCTAGAAAGTTCTTTCGTAGCGAAATATACCGAAGCGAAATTAATAAGTGCGGAAATTGATGGAATATTCTAGTGAAAAGTGTCAAAGTGAATATAAAGTGTCTATTTACGAGTGATAAATTTGCTTTAATTTAAGGAATAGCGTTACATTTAATAGTGATAAGTGACCTTGTACGTTACTTTAATTAATTATTCAGTAATCAATAAATTCATTATTAAATCCCAGCGTTTTCATTAATTCACACACGTAACAATACGTAGGTACCTATTCGCGTTAAATATAAAATATTTTTTACAATTCACTTTTATAATTTTTTTTTACAGAGAGTTTAATTAACGTTCCTTTTTTATTCATATTGCCTCCCGTTCGCGGTCACTTTGACCTTTTGTGTGGTCTTCATACGGCGTAGGCGAGCGCAACTCTTCAACAATTAGAAATCAATAACCCCCGCAGCTTTTATCCGGAATGAATAAAAAGGTAACGCTCGTCAAAGTCAATACGGAACTTTCAGAATGGAGGTTAATGATACTGACGAGATCCATCAGGCGTAAAATTGATCCGAGTCGCCCCGGAAACGGAAGTTTGTTTAATCGAATTTAAAAGGAAGTTCTCTTTTAAAATAAAACTTCGACGGAAATTGAGTAGAAAGTTGATTGATGCTGATGATGGTGGAAAAATGGTTGGTCATTTCGTTTTTAGACACCGTAACATACCATCACGCCATTTTGTAATTCTGATTATTTTATTTATTTTATTCTGCGTTATAACTTAATGGAATAATTTTGATAGAAAGAGTAATACATATCGATGGTCCCCACGTATTCTGTCAAATATGCAGATTTTATTTTATATAATTTTACAAATTATTTTAAAAATATAGAAGTATTATTACCAGTTACGAAATCTATGCATATTAACTTGTTAATGAGAAAAGAATAACAAGAGATGTCTCTAGCAGAGACCAGTGCAATATATGAAATGTTCTTGATACGAAACGTATATTATAGAACTTTCAAAAATTTGATGATGTATTGATGTTCTTACGATGGAATTGGTGAACGTTGCATTTTGTAGAATGATCACTTAAGCCAGCTCATACAGGTTGTAAGCCCTGAGCTATCGTACAAGAGACTTCCATCCACTTTTCTCATATATAAATAGCATCGTCTCTGTGAGAATGCTATAATTTATCCTTAATTAATTATTTTTTCATATTATTACTTCCATAAATCATCCAAATTACTCTATATTTTATATTAAATATTTGAATTTCGTTAAAAAAAGCGCGTATTAAAGGAAAATTAATCAGAGTTTATTTGATGGTTTGAGATAGTTTTTAGTCGAATTTTTGCAGATTCGATAGTACACGTAAGGACCGTCGGTCTTGGTGGAGGCAAGGCCACTATACCAAGAATAAATTATTGAAATCAAGGCTTTTTTTCTAGAGCTGTATACTGACAGTTTCCTGGGTGGATAGAGTTACGATTGTTAAAGTCCTCTATAGTATGGAAAAGGTTGAAAAGAGCTATGGACTATCAAGATAAGAAAGCTTGAGTATCTCGCACAAATTATTAGAGGATAGATGTATAGCCTAAATCAACAAATTCAGGGGGAAAAAGGGGAAGAAAAAGCGTTGGAAGATGCCGCATCTCATGGTAGCACGACTTGAGTGGCACAAAAGTAAAACAACTCGACTGAGTTGTTCTGTGAGGCGGTGAAAAAAGTTGTTATTGCCAATATGATCGCTGCTGACAGATAGACGAAATAAATGGAATATGACGTCCAATGGGTTTTTTTTGGTGGAAAAGCGTTGACAAAAAAGCGAAAAATAAAAAAAATTAAGTGCCTTTGCAGATATTCAAAAGTCTAAGGATAGACTAGGATAGACATAGGGAAGGTTATGGAAGATACCCTCTGTAATTTTAAAAGATAAACAAAGTGAATGAATAAATATGGGGAAATAATATACACAATAAAGAATATAACAATGGTAGGATGTATGTACTTATAAATATGAGGATCTAGTAATTCCAATAAAACACTGGCGTTAATTCGTATGTTTATTCTGGTGAAATATATACAACAAAATAAATATGAAAATTAGTTTCTCTCACGATCTGCGTCTTTATAAGCCGGTCCGTGAAAGCGCGCATCCTCCTGTGTCATTTCTGCATCCGGCACATACACATGCACACATACATACGCGCCCACATATACAAACATACATATGTAGATTGAGATATATTATAGTAAGGCTATGGTGTTTGATAATGGTTAACATTACTGCAAGGCTGGTGGCCCATTAGATATATATTTTTAATCAATGGAGAGAGCCACATTCTTTAAGATAAAACAGAGCAATTATTATGCCTCTCTATAAAGGTGAAGGATCGAGAATGGAATGCGAGAACTGTAGAGCACACGGTCTTTAGTGCTTAGTTGGCACATTTTCTGGAAGAATTTTGATAGAAAGAGTAAAATCGGAGACGAAAGAGAAGGTGTGGAAACTATAAAGGGCTTTTGTAGGTGGAAAAAAATACATGGATAAGATCCTTTCTCTACGAGTGTTGACAAAAAATGACGAAAAGTAGAAGTGAAAAATTTTTTTTTTTTGAAATTTTGTAGATCTGCAAGAGGTTTACGATTAGAGAGCTAAAAAATGAAGGTTATGGAAGTTATTCTCCAGTTAAAAGGAGAACAATAGACTTTTAAATGCAATTGAATTCGTATTCGATAAGAGTACTTCGCACTTTAAAAAGTCAATGGATCATTCACGCTACGGATTTACATAAAAAAATGAGCTTAAAAAGTTCAAAAAATGGCTCAATGATTGTTCAGCTTATAGGTATATGGATAGTAGTGTGGAAGGACTGGAATGTATAAATATAGGAGCGAAAATGAAAATTTTATTTTATTTGGAATAACTGTACGCAGATGATGTAGCTAGTATTAATAGCAAATAGTGAATAAGCCAAACATATATTTTTATATGTATGTTCTAAGAATAGAATTACTGGATATGTCCACTGCGTGATTTTTGTTTAATACTCCACATTAAAATTATAGAGGTATCATTACCAGCAGCTAAATCTATGTGTATTGTTTCATGAAAAGGATAACAGATGTCTATAGCATAGGCCCTTCAAATATATGGAAGGTTTCAATTAGATACATATAAATACAACTTTTAAAAATTTGACGTGTGCATATCCTTTCGATGGAATTGGTGAACAAGTGATTGCATTATTGTAAAGAGTAATCGCTCAAACCAGCTCATACATATTGTAAGCCCTGGGAAATTACCATACACGTATCTCACGTTAATAATAATAATAAAATAATGACCTGAATTAGTGCGAATCTGTGTGGAATATTTGTTTTAGTGACAATTAGTGTGAGTTGAAGAACGGTGATGATAAAATTCGTGTCCTGTGACTTTTCTTAAGAAATATTTAAATAGTTTTTAGCGTTTCATTTGCCTTCCACAGCCATGATCAAATTACAGTATTTATGCTATGGTAGAAAGTCATATTGCAATAAATGCATGTGGTAAGCATTAAATTTGATATCTATAATACATTTTTAATGTTACGTTTCAAATTATCAATGCTCTTCCAATAAAAAATATACTAAAAAATTGCATTAATTCAACAATAAAAATACACTCCACATTATTTATTTATTTATTTACGCCCAAGGGGCTTTTACAACATGAGTAAATATTTGAAAACAAAATAAAAACAGTCAACAAAATGTAATTGAAAATTTTGATAAATAATTAACACAATGTAAGTAAGAAAACACATATGGTTACATATACATATACAAAATACAATACATATATATGTATATAATATATACTTGAGTACATACATACAAAAACTTGAGTAAGTATAATATCTGTGATAGGTGAAATAAAAATATAGTTACGATTGTCTAATAAATAAAATTGCATTAAAATTGTAGTTGGGATTATCTAATGTCTAATGGAATATGTGATTATGCAATTTTTTATTTTAAATTATTATGGATAATAATTAAAAATAAAAAAGTGTTGATATATGTATTTGGTAATCTGTTCCTAACTATCAATATTAACAATATTTTTAAACATGTGCGATCAAGTTTTACAAGCCGTGAGTTCACGTCAGCAGATCCTATGTTTTAATGGCACTTGTAACACGACTTGATGACTCTTGTATCATGTCTTGAGAACAGCTGAATCATGGCATAGCAACCGTATACATGTGTAACTCGTAAAATTATAAATAACGGAGTAAATATTTTTAAAACAAATAAGATTAATTAATGAGAAACGCATACAGAAAAAATCTATTTACTGAAACATTGTATGATACGAACTTGTAACTTAACAAAGATTTCAATTTCGCCACATTAAACATATTGTATTACGAAAATTTTGAGACTTGTGTAAATTATCATCATCATCGTTAACTCGGCAGCCCTGGGTGCGACTCGGCCAAATCCAGAAGTCTCCTCCATTCTTGTATCTCTGTTTCTTTTGTCTTTCAGTTTGTAATTCGTAATATGGATGTGTGGAGGTGGATGAGCCCTCCGGTTTAGGATGAGTTGATGCGGTGTTGATGATGTAAAGTCACGATGGTTTACAGAATTTATTGAATTGCAAAAGTAAAAGTTATAAAGAATACAGTAGGTACAAAGGTTACAAGTGAAAGCGTGACGTGTACGAGCCGTTCACTGGGGAAGTGAGATAGTCTGCTCTGGAGCCAACCATTTTTATAGTTGTTGCGGACAAAGGACTCAGCTGCTCGTGTGTGCAATATTTAGTCTGGTCAGCAATGTGAGTTTATCCGCTCTTCATTGCCCCCTGCCATACGTCGCCTTTGTACTCGGTCATTGGTCCGGCTTACATCGTCGCCTGTTTGCCTTGCTCAGCAATTTTGCCTCAACCTCTGTATCGAGGGCGACGGCCTGCCGTCTCGATGTCAGCACCTGCGGTAACCCATTACACGGGTGTCTGTGTGTATGTGTCTCGGGCCACCACAGATGTATGGGTGCTGACAAAATCCTTCCATCGCAGTTTGGGCCTTATTCCTGATCTATTTCGCTTTTGTGGTATTGAGAGTATGAAGCAATTAAAGGATTGTCGTTTTCTATTCTGATTACGCGGCTAGCCCATCTCAAGCCCTACCTAGATGAAACTGACTACAAACATCACTCTCTTCATATATGACATACAGCTCTCTATTATATCGACGACGCGAACAATTATGATCTCTCACAGGACCGTGTTTTTTCTGACTACCTTTGACCTTAACTGTTTCTGAAGACCATAGTAATAATGGTTTTCAGCCATTATCCTCCTCGCGGTTTCTACTCTTTTGTCGTAATCATTTAATGACTGTGGAGTCTAGGTAAGTTAATATTTTGGTCACCTCAAAACCTTTTTTTACATCCGTTAAGGTTTCGGGAGTTGGACCACGCGTGTAAGATGCGTTAATCAATTTTGTTTTATCTTCATTTATGATGAGATCCATTATCTTTGATTTCTGTTCTAATAGTATTAATGCTTCACAAGTAGCTTCGAGTGATTGTCAGAGGATATCAATATCATCTCCATAGGCGAGCAGTTGAACCTACTTGAAGAAGATATTGCCTCTAATATCTATGTCTGAGTTCCTGACAACTTTTTCTAGGGCTACACTAAACAGGAGACATCTCAAATCACAGTATCATTTAGTAAATTATACTATATATTATATTATATGTGGTTTTTTTAACAGCTATACATTTTACACTGCAATGAATTCCAAACACCTTAAAGTTTACATATTACAAGGACTCTACATTAAATTTGGAATACTTTTGATATAGGTTATTATATTATTTACAACGACTACATATATGAGTGCAAATAAAGGCGGAGAAAAAGCTTCATGGGAATCAGCTGGACAGAACTAGGCTAGATTTTTAGTAATGGAGGAGGAGATATTTGTGCGGATTCGAAGAAGATGATAAAGAAAGTAAAAAAAAATAAAAATAAAAGAAGGATATAAAAAATATTAGAAAAAAGCATAGCTATGTTAATAAACAGAGTTGACATATAATCATTGTTGACCGAAAATTATTTCTTGGCCCTCGTTACAAAAAGGTTGTTCTTTTTGGGAAAAAAATATTCCAAGAAGGAGATTTTGGGTTTTAAATTGGGCCGATTGAGATCTGGAAGATCTAAAATGATGAAAGCAGTCTACTGAAAAACACAATAAATTAACAACAGTAACAAATCAAAGGTCAAATTTAAAAAAAATTTGCACAATCTAGCAAAGGGTGAAATAAAAGAAAATGATTTTGATTTACAAAATAAATCATGAAATCCATCAATATTTCACAAGAATATCACAAATTACCACATATATCATGCTTTGACAAAAATTATAAGAACGACTCATCTGCAATGAACTGAAACGATATTAAGATTTACCACAACACACAAGACAGTTAAATCTTCACATATTTAAAAAAACAAGTGACAAACTTACTAAGAACTACACACATATAGTAAAGAAATAATTATCATGTATTTTCTTCCAACCGTTTTTTATCTTCTTCGAATAAAATTTATAGAAATTGATTTTTAAAAAATTGTGGCCTTTTCTAATATGATTATATTGTGGACATTTTTGTATTAACAATAAATTAAAATAATGGATAATACAATTGTGGGGTATAAAAGCAAAGGCAGCAATATCCAAAAAAAAATAATGTAGTCATTGAGGATTATTTATTTATAAAGTATGAATTCGAGATTTTAGCCTATATATTTATAGGAAACATGATTTTAAAAGGGATAGGTAAAAAATAATTCAGTACCTACATTTAAAATTTGTTATCCTCGGTGCCTGCATTCAAAAGTTTAAATTCAGCTGTTTATTCAAGACAGTATTTTAGACATATATTTTGTTTTGAATATTATATAAGTATGTTTAAAAAATTAACTTCCCATTTAAAGGTATTTATTCCCTCGGTTATGATATTATTAATTTAGATAATCTGCGAGTTTAATATAATCTATGTGAATCCTAATTCAGAGTCCTAACAGGAGTCTATATATAGCTTGAGGTCTAAATCCTAGCAGGAGTCTATATATAGCTTGAGGTCTAAATCCTAGCAGGAGTCTTTATATAGCTTGAGGTCTAAATCACTCCAATTGTGACAATAATAATAATTAAGAGTTTCTAGAGTTATGATCTCGTAGCTCGAGGATTATATCAATCCACTAATACGCTGTGGGATTAAGGTCCCCTTAGCGTAGAAGTGCGACGTCTGGGAGCTGGAGGCATTTCTACGGAACCTTAAATTAACCTTCCTTCTCCTGTGCAGTAAAGTGAGTAGACATTTTCTCTTTTTATATGAATATCTCCGTAAATAAACTAAATATAGACTAATATAATGTTACTGTTGTATTTTGCTATTACTTTGTGGTTATTCATTATGAATATAATTAAACTAGTTAACTATGTTTACACCACTAAAATTTATTTGGTAAAACCTTTTAATAAATTTTAGTCGTGTAAACAAAGTTAACTAGTTTAATTATATTAATATAATGTTCCTTATGTCAGTGTATATCCACTTATCTACAAAGATTCTTAGTCTACCGGTTTTGAGATGTAACCGTTTTTTCGTCTGGATAACTAATATACTAGCATATTAATACCATTACACACCACAACCATAGTATTATTCACATATGTGTTAATGTGGGTGTAAATAATATAATACTTGTGGTGGTGTGTTAAATTGTGTGTAAATAATATACTATGGCTGTGATGTGGGGTGGTATTTTTACGGTGGTATTATGCTAGTGTAGTGGTTGTCCTGACGAAGAGATGAGTATATTTCGAAACCGTTAGACTAAAAATCCCCGTAAATGGTAATATACTTACATAACAAACATTTTATTTAAATAAAAACCTGAGCACAAAGTCAATGCTTTAAATATTAAAAATAAATACAGAGTTTTTATTTTGAGTTTTTATCCGTTATTATTTATGTTTTTATAATCTTTTTTGTTCTGAAAAGTGTTCTCATTTATTTTTTCCTTCTGGTGCAGTAGTCATTAGCGTACCTATATTTTTTTTCTTAAGAATTCAAGGGGGTTATTAATATAACATGTGGTTGTACATTAATATAAAAAGAAGAAAAAATAAGTTCAAGATAATCAAGATCAATGCTGTATACGTATATATAACGTTATTTTAATGATTAATACAAGATACAAATGTAAAATATTCATATTTATTTAATTTAATAATTGAAAAAAGTCTGCATGAGCAAATAGTTCTCACGTGATGAAACAAACCGGAGCGAATAATAATACGTGCTGAAATTAGATGGATTGTTCTAGTGAATAGTGAATAAAGTGTTAAAGCGATTATAAAGGGTCTATTTACGAGTAAAAAATTTACGAAATAGTTTAATTCAAATATTAGCATTAGGTACATTCAATAGTGTTAAGAGACTTTATGTTTGTTTAATTAATTAATAATATTTAATAAATCCGTTATCACATTCCAGCGTGACAACTGACAAGAATCAAGCACTCATGTCAAGTGGCAGTTGTTTGAAATGATCACAATACTAACGAAGATTTCAGAACGGCCTAGAAAAATCTACGCCTTACGATTAACATCGAGAAACATCTCCAAAAGTCTGGAAACCGCGAAGAAGTTCTCAAAAACTCGATAAACGTATGGGAATTTTGATATCAGCATTAGCGAATATAAATACGGAGTAACGACGAGTCAGTTGTTTTTGGGCGCGCGCGTTTGACGGGCGATAACAAAGCGAAGGCAGTTTCGAACTGCGGGCCAGGCTGGCCAAGCGAGCGGTAGCAGCGAGTTGCGAGAGGTAAGTGGTGCCAAGCGAGCGGTAATTCGACAGCGGTATTCTGGAAAGTTCTTACGTAGCGAAATAAACCGAAGCGAAATTGATAAGTGCCGAAATTGGATGGAATATTCAAGTGAATAGTGAATAAAGTGTTAAAGCGAATATAAAATGTCTATTTACGAGTGATAAATTTGCGAAACGGTTAATTTAAGGAATAGCGTTACATTTAATAGTGATAAGTGACCTTGTACGTTTGAATAATTATTTACTCAGTAATCAATAAATCCTGTATTAAATCCCAGCGTTTTTATTAATTTCTCCTGCAGCCACGAACGTGACAATATATATATATAACATGTAACGCGCGTTTCAATTTAATGCACAGTATGGGAAAGGTTAAGTTCCCCAGGCGCCCTGACAATACCGGCGCTACCAGATCCATTCAAACTATATCAATACTTATTTCTCAACCATCTCGCTATCAATTTTCTTTCCCAGTCTTATTACATGATATTATCGTTAATGAAAATGAAAAATGTATAAATGGTATTTAGACAATTTTAAATAAAAAATACTCGGATCTATTAATGTCATTTACAATTATATACAAGTAATTATTTTATCATTGAAGATTTGGCATTAGAACGGGGGTTTAACATCCAGGGGGGGTTTGATAGGGGAGTATTTGTAGAAATGATAAATAATGCTATTATACATACTGAATTGCATCATAACTATACACCCCGATCGTCAGGTTGAACAATGAGAATGTCAACCACGAACAGTGTGTATGGTGAATGAAAAAGAAACTTTGTTGTGCTATGATCTTTAATAAACTAAACAAAAAATTCTCCGATATGTTGCGACAGAAAAATTCTATTGGTTTTGAAAAAATCCAAAGTGAAGGAAGCTATAATACTTAATAATTAACATATATGTGTACTCTGTAAAAAAAATAATACTTAAAATTAAAAAAAAATGTTAAAAGATATTAAGGGCAACCATGCCATAAATCTGCTATGCAGTTTAGCTTATAAATATATTACGCAGGTATACATGTTACGAACAAAGAAATTACATATTGAAAAAAAAAATCTTTAGGTATCCATCTACGGTTCTAGAATATTTTATATTCCAGTCCAGTACACACCGAATTATCGGTATTAAATAAGTAAAATAAAATATAAAACTGCTCAAGTATTCCAAAATTCTCGCACGTCAAGGCTATTCACCGATGGCGCATTAGCGATGAATCTGTTGAGATCTTTAAACAAAAAAAATTTTCAGCAATATCGAAGTCGAGAAGGCTTAGGCCCGGTTGCTTCAAGTTGGTTTAAAATAAAATATCGTTTAAGCATATATTTTTACGGAAACGCATCGTTTGATTGGTAGAGAATGCGAAAATTTATGCTTTTTTTTATTTTTTTATTTAATAGATAAATACATTTTTTTATAATAAACTTAGTTACAGTTTCTACAATGGTATTTCTCTTCTATATGAGTAATATAATTCGTGAGGAGGAGAGGAGTATCATAATATTTTAAATATATTAAATAGTTAGTAGTACATACTATGTACGTATATATAAGAAGAAAGAAGAAAAATAAGTGATATGCGATAATCATAATGCAATTTTGTGAGATAACAGTAAAATAAACTAATAATAAGCAAAAAATTTAAAAAAATGAATAAGGTAAAGAGAAAACTAATGGAATATTCTAAGCAAAGATAATAATAGTTTGCAGTATAAATAATATTAAATTTAAAACTATATATTATTAAAGAAATATGCTAAAAAATTATATAATAAAATGTATACACAAGTAATAAGTAAGTAGATTACATATATGTATAATAAAATAACTCAAAAGACATCTCTGCCTTAGAGCTTCGGAACTGGAGAGAGCTGGCACTAGACCGAGATGAGTGGAGGAAAATTATCGAGGATGCCAAGAACCACCAAGAGTTGTAGAGCCAAGAATGATGATGATGATGATAATAAAATTAAAAATTTATTAACTTTGAGGATATTTTTAAATATTTTTCTTAAAGACCTCATAATTTTTTAAAATCCTCAATTTAACGGGTAATTCGTTAAACCATTACTGTGAAAATTTTTATAAAGTTGAAGAATGCAATTTTGTTTGTAAATATTTTGTAAAGTGAGGACTTGAATTTATGAATTTATTTAAAAGGTCCACGGTCGGCTAATCAATAGGTTTTACAAGAATGATCTTAATAATTAATTTTTGGGCCGATTCTAAAGATTTCAATGTTGTTTTGAATGCACTACCCCATGATATCGTACCATATTTTAAAACTGACTGGACTTTAAACGAACTTTTACTTTAATCCAACTTAAAACAACCGGCCCTTAGATGGGCAGCAAATATTGCCAATTCTGCCAATTCCAAAGCACTCTATAAGATCTAAGAGGGAACGACACCGGATTCTCGGCAACCCGGAGCGTCCAAGAAATAGATGGCGAGCAATATTCGAGACATTGCAGCGACGCTACAAATTCCCTCTCGGGTAATCACTGCTCAAAACAATGAAACTTGTAGGATTGTGCGGATAGCCATTGATTTGAAATTAAACCCGCATAATAAAAAATACATGTGGTTACGGAATAAAAAAAAATAAACTAAAAGTAAAAAAAAAACCCATAAAAACAAAGTTTTTATTACACTCCCTTTCTCATTTACTAGTGGAAACTGGTTTGGCGCTTAACGAAGCGCGTTGGGCTTCGGTCGGGCGACGCTATGAAAGGGAGTAATAAAAAGTTTCCAAAATTATACTATAATCAGGTTCCGTGTATATCAGATGCGTCGGGATCTCCATACAACTTACTGAGTTGTATGAAAAAAACATTAAAAATTTGAAAAATCCAAAATTATACTATAATTATTATTTTATTTAACGAAAATTTTATAGATTTGATCGTCGCCACGAGTCTACTTGCAAAGTTTCAGCTCGATTGGATCACGGGAAAATGGTTAAAAATCGATCCGTCTGCTTGCTTGACGAAAAGTTTTTTCGTCAAGCAAGCAGACGCCACGAGTTAAAAGAAAAGAAGTAAATATGTATATACCACACAAAAGAATCGTGATTCTTTTCGGTGAGGTATATACATGCAAAAAAATGAACTGTAAATATTTTCAAGGTATCTTTGTAATAAAATATTGTACATATTATTAATTAAATAAATAAATAAAAAAAGTCTGGAAAGGATTTAAGGCACCGTAGTATTCTAGATGTCGCCGGAATGCGGGTTTGGAGTTAACGCAGTTATATAAGGCACCGCACGCGGAGAAAGAGCACGAGAAAATAAGGATATGTTCATGTTTCCACAGAATGTGAAGGGTTTCTTTTAAAACCCCATGACCGCAAATACTTGACAATCTACACTTATTATTATAAAGAGGTAAAGTTTGTAAGTTTAGATGTAGGAGTTAATCTCCAAAACTACTCATCCGATTTCAAAAACTCTTTCACTAATATTAAGAATGAACCTTCAGAGTAGATATAGGCTATATTTATATTATCCCGTTAAAATAAAATTGATTTTCGTTGAAACCTATTTTGCAATGTAAGTAAATTAAAAAACGCTCGAGCAAATGCGTTTTTATTACGAATGTTGCCTTAACGGCAAGAGATGGATGGATACTTTTATAAAAAAGTTGTAGAACTCAAAAAGTCCTATATAAAAATCTTCAACCATATATATCTAAATGTTAAGGTTAATTCACAATTTGATAAAATATGAATAAAATATATATTTGAAATTAATTATAATCTACCAAGGGTAATTTAAGCAGGTAATGTTGAATTCTTGTCTAAATAAATTTGCTTAACGTCAGGAAAATTTTATGTAGATAAAAATTGCATTTTACATAACATCGTTTGGACGAGTAGTTAAGATAATATTGATTTTTCACTGATACTTATTATAGTCTCAAACTAAATTCCACGGGGAAAAGCTGAGGGCATAGCTAGTATATTATATAAATAAAGACAATACATTTTATTCAGAAATACTCTGCATATTTTCCATGTTTCTCATATAAATAGCTTCATCTCTGTGAGACTTATATAATTTATCCGAATTAAATTATGATATTGTCATTGTAAAATCTGCGTGCATTGTTAATATGTGTCTGTAGTAATTTATGTAGTCGAACGCCTGTCGATTATCATTTGAGTATTGTCCAATAGATGGGATGATCCTGTCATATAGTTACCATGAGTGGTCCAAGTGTGCAATACAGATACAATTCTAGATAATGCATTCAGACTGTTTACATTAACGATCTGTTCTACGTGAAAAACATACAGTTGCTTACAGCAATTATTGTTTTGCGACAAAATGATGTAAGTCACACAGCAATAACTGGCTCCAATAAAGTTACAATCACATTCACGGATTTGTTGTATATTTTTTTATCACCAGTATTATTGTAAATATCTTAACTAAATTTAAATTAAAATATCGAAAAAGTGATATTATCAGCAGTCTTCTTATACCTAATAAGAGCAGTGAACTATTTATGAGATGGAATGTATGAAATAAAATATTTTTTTTATAAAAACATTTAAAAAAAATTAATTATTACACTACATCAGTGTTTATCTGTAAATAGTGCACGTATTGAATGGGATTTGGAGTAAAATAGTCAAATAATCAATTCAAATGTCAAACACGCGGTTAAACCAATTTATTTATTAAGATTATTTAGGGAATATTATGAAAGGACCAAAATATAGTCTAAACCAATTCATCATCCAAGGGAAAATAAGCGGTAAAAGAAGAAGCGTCGGAAGAAGCTGCATCCACGGCTGTATAATTTGAGGGACTGGTATAAGTGAAACTCGACTCGACTAAATAAAATCGTAATCGCAAGAATGATCGCTGACCTGCGATAGGAGATGGCAGCATAAGAAGAAAGAAGAGAATATTGTCATTATTAATATTCTAATGTTGGACACAATGGATAAACCACAGACCTCGATCTAGTAGGAGACAGTGAATATAATGAAATTCACCTAAAAATTAGACAAATTAAATCTAAAAGTATACACCTCTCTCAGTACTCGCTGCGAATGCATAAATATACATATATATATATATATATATATATAAAGTGTAAAATATAAAAAATCACAATTTTTTAAATAGATTCTATAAATGTACACTAGTAATACGGTACATTCTTGAGTTCTAAGTATGCAATGCGCCTTTTAATGAGTATACACTGTATACTCATGCCCGTGTCCCTTCAATCCCTTCAAACCCTGATCTTTGATATTCTCCAAATTATCAATTTCGGGAAATTCATATAGCAATCTTGTATTATAATTTTTTTATTATAATACAAGATTGGATTTTATCAATTTCCCATAATTTCTCCGAATAATTTTTGTTTATAAACTCACTTAAATATTCTAAGTTGGCAGTGGAACAATCTGTCGAAACGATTGTCCTGGTTTGGATAGTAAAAATATTGATCTCTTAAAATCGTGGTTGATTGTAATTTTCAAAAATTAAAAATGGAGTTCTTTACAATTAAGTAATAAGTTCATTTAACAAAAAATAATAAATAAAAATAATAATGATAATTTTCTGTTATATTTTTAATATATTTTTTTATTTACGCTTCAACAGGCCAATAGGCCCAATTACAGAAGGGAAACATATCACAAAACGTAATTCACACAGATTAATTGTGACCTCACCGGAAATCGAACCTGGTACCCTCGGTGTGGGAAGCCAGTGTCATACCCACTGGGCTACGAGGGCCGTCATGGTGTAGAAAACGTTATGTATGTATTATGACGAAATAGTAGATTCTGAAATAATTACATGTAATATCTGATTTTAAAGCACCTTTAACACTGCGTACATACGTGCGAAACGGAGTAGATCTACCGAGCGATGTACGAAAAGGTTTATAGTGACCTGATTAGTGCAAAACCTGCGTGAAAATTCCGGAAACATTAAGTGTGAATTTAAAAACAGTGCTCCGATTCATTCGTTTCCAGTAACTTTGCGTTATAAATAAAAGTTTAAATTGTTTTAACTGTTTCATTTCCCATCCTCGTAAAATAATAAAATTTTCTCCATATACGTGTTGGATATTTTCTTCAACAGGAGGAAATTTCTCTGAAAAAGATGTCGAGGAACCCCAAGTGAGAGAATGAAAAGATATATCCAGGAAACACGTGCGGACCGGAACGCGAGGGAATTACAAAACTACAAAAAACACGACTTCCGTCGCGCCGCCAGGATTGAGTAGTACTACAAGACCAGCTAATTCGCCACATATGATCCGATCCCCGGGATCGATCTGTATGCGCGGCGGCCGCCCGCAACTTGTGTTATTTCCCGGGAAATATATATAGCCGTGTTCCCGGGCAACACACCGCCGCACAGTGATCAGTAAGTACTAATATTAACTAGACAAAATTATGAAATTAATATTATTTCACAAATACCGTTGAAATGTACATGATATTAATAAAAGCAATCCATATTTTAACACTAAAATATGCATCGCAGATCAGGAACCAAGCGACCGCCAGTCTTAAGTTATAGTATCAAACCAGAAATATTTTCTGTAGATGTACACTATAGTAGATAAGAAGGTTTCGATATTATAACATTTGTGTTGGAGGTATTTTGGCACATTAATTGTTTAAGGAACAATAATTTATCAGACTTGCCAACCACAAAATTAACACTAACCATTCTTTCGGTAATCTTAAATTGATACTTAACCACTCGGCTCTTCAAGAAGGCTTGATATTGTACAGTTTGTAAACAGAAATTCATAAAATCTTAAATTCAGAGAAAACACTCATAAACAACATCACATTTCAACCGATCCTCAATATTTTTCCTTATGAGCCCAAAAAAATCTTTTCTTCTACTCCAAAATTTTCTGATCTACTCGACTAAGATGATAAAATGTATGTATTAGATTAACACCTGATGATGAAAGGGACCGTTCCTATCTAAACTGTAGCAGTTATAATTTAACTATGTCTTCTTTTTCTCTTCTTTAATAAAACATTTTAAGTGAAGATTATGCCCATTATCCCAATTACAAGTGTCTTCAGCATGCTCTGGTAACATGTATTTTTGCATTTTAGTATATTTCACATGTACATTTATGTCTATTGTATATTAAGTGTTTGAATGTAGTGCGATTAGTATTTAATAAATAATAAATTTAATGAATCTATAGGTTCAAGTCATCGTTTAGAAAATGGATGTTGAGTATGAGTGAGTTTTTGAACGACGTCTAATCTACTAATTTAGATAAATAATCTTCATAAATGACTTGCCAAATATATTAAGAAATAAGTGTCTTTTATATGCCGATGATTTAAAAATTTATTCCACCATTCATAGCCTGGAAGATAGTCATCTCCTACAAAGAGATCTGGACGAACTATCAAATTGGTGTAAAGCAAATAATATGTCACTTAATGCTGAGAAATGTTCATGTATTAGTTTCACTAAAAATATTAAAAAAATAGAATTTGTTTATAAACTGGGTGACGTTCCACTCGCTAAAGTCGATTCAATAAGGGATCTGGGCGTCATGCTAGATTCTAAACTCACTTTTAGAAACCACTTTGATAATATCATAAACAAGGCATATACTATGTTGGGATTTATCACCAGAATTACTCAAGACTTTAAAAATCCTCAAAGTCTAAAAATTCTCTATACATCACTAGTACGAAGTATATTGGAATATTCGTCAGTTATTTGGTCACCTTATTACACAACACATATTACGAGAATCGAGAGAGTGCAGAAAAAGTTTCTACGTATTTTGTCATACAAAGCTGGTCAACACAATAACCTTCACAGCTACGAAGATCGACTTGCCTTTTTCAAGATGCACAAACTTGAGTCCCGACGAAAAATATCCGATCTCATTGTGCTACACAAGATTCTCAGCGGAGCTATTGATTCTCTCTGTCTATCTGATATAAATTTGCATGTTAAACCCCGTATAAGAAACCTGGAGTTCTTCAGAATAAGTCAGCACACTAATAATGTCGGTTACTTTTCTCCCATTACAAGGTTGTGTCGCACATATAATTTGTATTGTGCTGACCCTAACCACAGTATAGTAAAGCATACAGTATGTTAACTTGGCAGTGTCCTTGAAATAAATACCTACGGCCGCTTGGTACTTAAACTTGGTTAAACACGCACCAGGGCTGCTCATTGACCGACTCATTGGGGTTAGGTACGTATTTGAAAATGCTATTTTAAATTGTCATGTTATCGTTTCATTAAATATTACTGCAAATTTTGTTTTAATTTTAATTATTTCTACCTGGGTTTTATATTATGTTTTAAAAGAAATTGTGAGTTAGTATAGAGGGAATGGAATAAACATGCATTTTTTGTTTTTTGCTTAATTTAATAAATCCAAAACCTTTTCAAATTCTAGGAAGTAATAAAATGAATTATTTATTTATATTAGGAAGACTTACAGCAACAAACGAAAAAGGATAACAAATTACATATATAGAAATACAGGTACCCAATTATAGAAATATTATATTAGTTAAAAACAAACATCTGAATAAGCAACACGAAGTAATTTAAAATTGAACGAGCAAGAAAAATAATGATATAAGACTACCTTAAGATATAAGACTAAACAGAACAACCAAAAAATAAAGAATTATTTTACAACTTATTTACGAAAGCATAACATAAAAAATGCTAAAAATAAAGAATTAAATTTCAAATTATTTTTGTTGCAAAAGTAGTAAATAATAAAATGGTTTATTTATATTAAGAATATCAACAACAGCAGATAAAGAACAATAAACAATTTATTTATTTATGTTCGATAATTTCGTGCCATAATTGACGTAAATGAATGCGCGGGAGCGTCTCACACTGCTTGCGCCCGTACGTCACTGCAGCCCTGCGGCGACTGAGCAGTCTGAAGTATACCGAGATTTCGAAGGGTGTCGTTTCGGCTGTTTGTATGAAGATATAATACTGTATGCTTTACTATACTGTGCCCTAACATTGATGCTGATATTCTTGCAGACACTTTATCTTCCTTCAAAAACTCACTCATTCACAACATCCATTTTCTAAACGACGACATGAACCTATAGATCCATTAAATACTAATCGCACTACACTCAAACACAAATATATAATATACATAAATGTACATGTGAAATAAATTCATTACAAAAATACATGTTACTAGAGCGTGCCGAAGACACTTGTAATTGGGATGATGGGCATAGTCTTCACTATAATGTTTATTATCTGAGTGTCATGTACCCATTATCCTGTTAGTGTCTCTAATAAATAAAAAAATAAAATAAAAAAATAAAAAAATAAAAAAAAATATTACAAAGTCTAATTAAGTGTGAATAAAAATAATCATGTTGCACCACAAAATAACTGGCATATCAATCAATAATAGAAAAAATGTCTTTATACATATTTACAATTGATGCCAGCTATTTTTTGGAGCACTAGGTAGGTATATTTAATCAGGAGGACGACCTTTACGCGGGTAAAGGTCGTCCTCCTGATGACGTTGGACAAGTATCCAACGAAACGTCGAGATTCGCTTCTCGGTAATACATACGGTGCGTATAAAATATCCGAAATAGCAGTTAAATATGTCGACCGTAATAACAACCTTAACTCTTTATTAACTAGGTATGTACTTTGTGCGGAAATATTTTTGTACATTTGTGACATCAAAATTGACCGCAGTGCGTCGTTGGCCAAGTTTTCGGCCGATACAGCGCGCAAACAACTTGTAGGATATTACAAATTCAATCGGAGCTCGAAACTTTTTTAATGTCCGCCCTGCGAGGCGCCGCCGTCGGTCGAGTCGTGATCGACGCCATAATTGAAAACGTAAAAGGTTGTCCGCGTCAGCGATCACGTTTACTGGCGTACTGGCTCGAGCACATCCTCGGGGTGCTAGATCACGAGGGACGCCAGATATGTCGAGGCAGAACGATGACCTTGTGAGAAGTGACAGGAACATTGGACACTTGAGGGAGTTCGCGAATGTGTGGGTGTCTCGGTGGGAAATTCTGAAACGGTAGTTCTTTTTTTATTTATTTATTTTAATATTAGCTGGTCATACCCAGCGTTGCACGGGTTAAGGATTAAGTAAAAAATAAGTTTGTGAGGGAAAACAAAGGGTCCGCTGTTCTCTAAAAAACAATGTTTCCATCTAATGTTAATATAAGTTATTGTTACATAACTGTAATACTTAGATGTATGGTATTGCAGACTTTTTTATAGATATTAATGTCCTCTATAAAACTGTAGTACATTACTTTGGCAATAATTTCCGCAGCGTACGCAATATAAGGTTTTTTTTTCGTAATTTTTTCACACGTTGGGTTACATTATCGAAGTTTTCATACGGATCCCTAACATTTTTGAAAATATTCTATATCCTATGTTCATCAGGAATAATGTAGAATTCTGAATGTGAAAGAGTTTTTCAAATCGGTCCAGTAGTTTCGGAGCCTATTCAATTCAAACACACAATCAAATCTTTCCTCTTTATAATATTAGTATAGACGATTCGCTAAAATAATTTTGACAGAAATATCACATGATTCATCGTTGTTCCAAGGTTATTTATTTATATTTACTATTAAATAAGTGGAAAAAAATAAACAAAGATAAATTTACCCATTATGTACATAGGTGTATTATTAAATTTTATATAAATCTTTTATACAGTACATTTCTTATTTTTTTTAATTACCCACAAAAATTAATTTCAGGGAGAAATCCTAGCGATTTAACATTCAGGCTAGGCCTGTTCTTAAGAAACCGCCTCATATTTTAATAGAATTTATGAATTTAAAGGTAAAGTTCTATAAACAGAGAATAAACAAAGGATCGCTGGAAAGGTTTGGCCATGTGGAACGGATGAGTGAGCAAAGGATGGTAAGTCAAATTCATGAGGCGAGTGTTGAAGTCAGCAGAAACAGATAAATCAAATATTAAAGGATGGCTCTGTTATAAGCTTCAACAACCGAAGAGTATGCATGAGAAGATGTATGAAAGTGGACGAAGAAAAAGTTAATAACATTGAAAGATTTGGCACTTCGTTGTGCGATATTGTTATTCAAAATATGTTTTATTTCAATCTTGTAATACACACACAATATGAATTATTAATTACGACTATAGTTTCGAGAGGAGCAGTCCCTCTCATCATCAGGTATAGATTTACTTTACAGACCTTAAATAAATTATCTACACCTGATGTTGAGAGGAAATTGTCCTCTCGAAACTATAGTCTTAATTAATAAATAATTTTGTGCGTGTATTACAAAGTTAATAATAAAATATACCTCATTGCATCAATGATATAAAAAATTAACAAACATTACTTTACCAGTAATTCCAGCTCATTTTATAAATACCTAATCAATTCATTATTTTTATTTCCATCTAATCTAATCAATGTAAAAATAATATACTTCAAAGTACTTTGTAGTCCACCTGTCGATTTGAGATTCTGTTAGCCACGAAATTTAAGTAAAATTAAATATAAATTATAATAAAACTCACGTAGAGGTAAGACATTTTATGTATTTCACCCAATTCAATGATAATCATGAATAATCTCTGGAACGTACTCCCCAAATTCATCAATAATACAAAAATTCAATTAACTTCGCGTTGTATAGAATTTAAAAAAATAGAATTTAAAAAATTTAAAATATTTTTCTCATATAATTGTAAAAACTGTAATCAAAATATAAATTATTTTAATAGGAGCAATTTTTTCCAAAAACGTGAAATGAAGGAATAGCTAAAATCATATAAATAAGTCAATTGGACGTGGTATATCGATAGTTAAAAAATTACTTATATAGCCGAAAAAACATATGTTACTATTTTTATTTTATTTCATTTCATTTTATTTATTCTTAAAATCTATAGCTAACAATAATTAAATAAATTAATTGAGAATGGTAAAAAAGTAACGGTTTTGCAAACTCGCAGAAATAATTATATTTATTAAATTATATAAATATTTAATTTCATAAAAATATACAGTTGTGTTGAGTATATAATCTTATTTAACAAAAATACAAAAAAGTTTAATTTTGTTCATATAACTCTTTGATTAGAGAATTGTTTTTCTTTTTAGAATTTGAAATGACTATTTGATTTAATTGAAAAAAAACAGTTAAATTAAGTTAAATAAAATAGCCAACACAACAGCTTTCTATACAAAAATAATTTTGAAAAATTTATAAAAAAATTTTAAGATACGGATCATAAACTAACTCACTCATTTTATAGAGGTTTAGCTGGTCGCAATTAAAATACTAGCATTTAAGAACATGTTTAAACAAAAATAACTTTTCCGAATTTCCAATCACATTATTGAAAATTATCATAGCCTTAATAAAATTACGGTAGTCCATGTCCTCCATACTGATAATTAAAGAAAATGATTAGATAACTTGGAAACCCTAGAAGTTTAGAAGTTAACTAATAGTGAATCTAAATATAATTAAAAACCAGAAGAATTCGAAGAATAAAAGCAATGGTTATGTCAAGTCCCCAATTTAAAACCAAAACCGGATGGTATTATAAAAATAAAGAGTTTCAAAGGTATTATTTATGTTTAATTTAATTTTAAAAAAAACAGCGTTTTCAATTTGTAGGTACTCAAAGATATCGCGGTTTTACCAGAAGATACGTGAAGCGATAATCCTATTTAACAGTTTGGTACGCTGCATCGGCTTAACCCAAGATGGAGTAAGATTGATCGGAAGATGATAGAAATACCTACCACCATTCCAGCGCCATCTTCAAAAACAGACCCATATTAGTACGTGGATGAAAGGAGAGGTCGTGAAAAGGATTGCTTAAAGAGCATCTTATAAACACATGTTTTTAAAAGAACATAAATACTTTAATAAAATATAAGGAAAACCGATTCGGTCTTGCGTGATTTGAAAGCAAGAAGAAATTCTGGAAGCACGTACTATGCTCTCATACATGCTCTCATACTTCGTTACTGACTTCAACTGTTAATATATACATGTAATGTGGGTAATATATATTTTTCATACACATTGCTGCTCTGTACTTTATATTTTTAATTTCTATACTCATGTTATGGTGCTATTCCTGATACTTTTTATATTTTGCTACTTATAACTAATATTGTTTAATGTATGTTCTTTTGAATTTTATGATATATTTTTTATGTAAAAGCCTATACGCATTGCTGCTCTTTACTTTATATTTTTAAATTTTATACTCATGTTTTGGTGCAATTCCTGATACTTTTATATTTTGCTACTTATAACTTATATTGTTTAATGTATATTCACTTTAATTTTATGTTCTATTTTTTATGTAAAAGCCTATACACATTGGTGCTCTTTACTTTATATTTTAATTTTTATAATCATGTTTTGGTGCTATACAGATATTGTTTAATGTATGTGCTTTTTGAAATTTATATTATATTCTTTATGTAAAAGCCTATATCTAATGGGCGTAAACAAATAAATAAATTAATACTTAAAAAATAAAAATATCATAACTCTCCAATTTCGAAAGTTTGTACGGATATTGCTACACTTGCTTCTACACCCTACATATGAACTAAATCAAATTTTTTCATATAGCCGAATGGACTATGCTAGAGACATCGAAATTCCTAGATTTATCATTTATTTATTTTTAATATTTATAATTAGACATAGATAGATTTCACAACTGGTAATGATACCTCTATATTTTTTAGATATAAATTGATTTGTCTCTGAGATTACTTAAAATTATCATCATTAATAATTATCCCTCTGTGGACAAAATCCAGTAATTGTATTCTCAGAACATACATAAAAGAAAATTGTTAATAATAAAGTGTTCACAGACTTGCGAATATTCTAGAAGACAAGTATAAAGTGTCCAACAAACGAGTGATTAGTAAGAAACAAGTGTGAATTCAACACTATCAATCACTTCAATTCAACAACTGTACTCAAGTTAAAATTGTGTCGCGGAACTTTTGTGTCTAAAATAAATAATCTATTAATTTTTTTTTGAAAAAATGTACATGCAAACACAGAAAACGTGTCACATCAGTATTCTTACTATTTTCAAACTAAGCTAAAAGCTTGTGCTATGAAAATAGGACTAACTTGCTGGTATGGAGTGAGGTTCGAACTCGCGACCTTTGGATCACGAAGCGAGAGTCCTAACCACAACAATCATTCTTATACTAATCTACTCTACGTAATATTATTACCACCTGAATTTATTAAATTTGTTTGTAATAGATGTAATTATCTGAATTCTGTAATGGCTTTATCTATATTATGATTGCGCTAAATACGTATCGAGTAATGCATTTTTTTCATTGCCAGCTTCAAAAATAAATAGTATCGAATGCTTTTTTTCTAAAAACGAGGTTAATGGATTATTTTTTAATGAATTTAGATATTAATGTGTAGAATTTAATACATACATTATTTAACATTCGGGTCGTTTTAAGGCGAAATATATCGAATTTTTTTATTTCTTACGACAATTATATTTTTTCTACTAGCAATTACATTTTTGATGTTTAATTTTTTGGTTGGAACATACATTTGGTTGTAAATGTATCAAACTTGAACGCAAACACGGCACATATCATTTATGTTTTGCCATTACGAATTAAAAAAAAAAACAAACCATATGAAAATCTGCAGCAAATGGGTGATAGTTTATCGCAGATACTAATGGCCACTCAGTGTCCACTACAGCCGATAGCCAATCGCATACGGTAATGGCGGCGTAGCAAACACTAATGGTTGCGCAGCAGCCACTTATGGCCACACAGCGGCCAGTATAGCTATCCGCAAGGCCCAGCAGCAAGAAATCTATTAGCTTAACTGCTAGTTATATATTATAATTACACATATGTATATCTTCGGTAAAATTAAAGCTGTGAATTATAAACAAATATATACATTAATAAATTAGGCACTAAGACACAAAACATACATCGTAGCCTGTATTTTTGTATTTACCTACGACCTTTACAGACAAATGTTTGAGGCGAGAGATCAGTCCGTGTAGATGCGTCATTATAATGCCTATTCTGGAAATGGTCTAATTTCCACAGCACTCAATCACTTTCAATAACATTTTATCAGCTAAGAGCCTAATACGTCATACACCAGTGTTGAGCGTCATTCCAGAAATGAATAAACAATGTATTTGTGGTACACGCCATTACGGGCATTTGAAAGGTTCCAAAGCAAACCACCATACTGCAATTGACAAAATGGAGATAAACGATTTTGTAATTAATTTTCTAGCCAAAGCGTGTGTTTTAAAATTGATACGCTCTCAATAGGGTAGGGTGGATACAAATTTGTCGAAAGCACGCTGCCAATATTCCTAGTTGAATTGAACACTCAAATTAAAGCAAATCAAAAACCCATTTCATGATAATCAGCACATTTATTAAATAAATATTTATTAACATAAATGTCCTTAGGTTTTCACGGCCGTTCAGAATCTTCTGTGTATAGTTTTCTGGGATATTCTGCCGTGTATATGTGACCTCTCTGGCCATCAGGGCTGATGTGATGAGTGAGTGTTGAAGTGTAGGTTAAGTATTGCCTTGCAATACCGTACCGAAGTCAGGGTGTCTCCAAGTTTGTGTTATGTTAAATACTGGATTGCAGTACCGTGTCGAAAGCAAGGTGTGTGTCTTGATGTAGTGTGTTATGTATCTACTAATGTGCGGATCGTCGATTTGTTTTATCCTGCAGCGCCGGATACCACGATGTTCTTAACTTAAGACCTTCATCCCTATTAATGTTTACCGGGTGCTTGTATATTTCAATTGCTTCTTTGACCAGGCGCGTGTGGTGACTTTTGGGCTTTCCTAAGATTTTCGGCTCAAATGAAAAATGGTGACCCGTATCTAGAAAGTGCTCAGCCAATGCCGATTTTTCCGGGTGACCGAGTTTGCATGCTCTTTTATGATCATCAACCCTCTTTGAAATCGTGCGTGCTGTTTGTCCCACATACACTTTGTCGCAATTTTGCCGACCGACGGTGTTTATAGGCTCGACTGTCAAAATTGTGACACGCGCCTGGTCAAAGAAGCAATTAAAATATACAAGCACCCGGTAAAAATTAATAGGGATGACGGTTTTAAGTTAAAAACATCGTGGTATCCGGTGCTGCAGGATAAAACAAATCGACGATCCGCACAGTCCGACATCCGTTAGTAGATACATAACACACTACATCAAGACACACACCTTGCTTTCGACATGGTACTGCAGTATTTAACATAACACAAACTTGGAGACACCCTGACTTCGGTACGGTATTGCAAACAATACTTAACCTACACTTCAACACTCACTCATCACATCAGCCCTTATGATGGACCCTGCAATGGGATCCGAAACGTTGGCCAGAGAGGTCACATATACGCGGCGGAATATCCCAGAAAACTATACACAGAAGATTAAAATAAATATTTATTAATTAAGGATAAATTATAGAAGTCTCACAGAATGAAGTTATTTACATATGAGAAAAAGGGATGGAAGTCTCTTATACGATGATTCAGGGCTTACAACCTGTATGAGCTGGCTTAAATTATCACTGTACACAATGCAACGTTCACCAATTCCATCGTAACATCCACACATAATCAAAAAAATATATATATAATAAATACATCGTATAAGAGACTTGCATCCATTTTTTTCTCTTATAAAAAAAGCTTCGTCTCTGTAAGTTTTCTATAATTTATGCTTAATTAATTAATCATTCCTCTGGGGACCAAATCCAGTAACTGTGTTCTTAGAACATACTTTTATATAAAAATACTGTTAAAAAAATATATTTATTGTTACATTATTTAAAGAAATCTTCTTTAAAGCGTGCTGATTTAAGAACGACAAAAGTCGAGAAATATAGCCAAGACAAACTGAGATGACATATTTTCGTACTGCATCAAAATATTTTAAAAACGCAATATGTTTTCTAATAGGTATTTGTTTGTTTGTTACCCGAATATAATGATGCCATTTCTGCAAACATCTCTTGTAAAATAGAATTAAAAAAATGAAAATAATAATTTCGGTTTATCTACCTATGTAGGTATATGGTAAATGATTCGGAAGAATATACATTAAAGAGAATCCACTTCAAAATACGGTGATGTACTATTACCAGTTACGAAATCATTATAAACTATGTCGTGGGAAGGCCCATAGATATCTCTGTCATAGATATACCTGCAAATATTTGAAAAATTATGATATAGAACATAATATGTGGGGTATAAAAGCAAAGGCAGCAATATCCAAAAAAAAAATGTTTTGAATGCTGTTACCGAGGATAACTATTTAAAATGAACTAAATTCTAGATTTTATGTATCTATCACATTCAAAATCATGTTTTTTTTTTTAAATTTCATGCTATGTTTCCTACAGCATCTCTAATTCAGTACATTATAAATTAGTAATCCTAGATGGTTGCATTATTTTTTTTGGATATTGCGGCCTTTGCTTTTATACCCCACACCCCACATATATACAGTTTGATTATGTGATGATGTTTTTACGGTGCAATTGGTGAACGTTACATTGTGTAAAGTTAATACATAAATAAGCCTGCTAATAATAAGGCATAAGGTCACCCAATAAAGACGTCCATAATTACAAGTTTCCCATATAAATATGTCAGACTTCTATAATTTATCTTATTTGGCATATATTTATATTAGTTTAGGTAGGTACCAATTATATTTGAAATCATACTTTTATCATATTTTATTAGAAATTGTTCATTTTCTCTTTGAATTAATTTGTTATTAATTGCATAACAAATTGCAAATAATGAAAATGGTGCCATTTTCGTGAAAATTTCACCTCATGTGCGCTTTATGTACCGGGAAGTTCATGCAGGCGTGATCGATGACAATTCAAAAGGCCCCCAAAGTGCAGGAAAGCAAAGATGCAACAGAACGCTTTGCTTTATTTAAAATTTGATTGTTGATTTTATGGAACGGGTTCGATTTAAAAGTACGCGCTAAAAGGCTTTAACAATGTTACATAAAATATCTAGACACATGTAGAAGAACGAATAAGTTTTTTATATATCGAACCATTCAAAACGCTCTGTGAACCTGTCTATTTCACAGATGTTTTCCCAACGATTCTAAGTTATGTAAAAAATGTCTCCGTCGTGTTGCTATGAAATAAATATTTTACTTTAACCCATGAGTTTTAAGGATGATGTTGTTAATCCATTTATATTTCATTTAACCTGCAGCTGGCATACAAATCAAGTAATTGAATGTTTTGGCGTTAACCTTGTGGAAATCCATTATGAACAAATAATGAAATAAAACAATCAACTTTGTTTTTTTCCACTTATATTTGAGAACTTGTTTCACTACATGTTTCGGAAACGTCAGTTTCCTTCAGTCTCTTTCAGTTCAGAGTCTTAATTCACCTGATGAAGGAAACGGACGTTTCCGAAACATGTAGTGAAACAAGTTCTCAAATATAAGTGGAAAAAAACAAAGTTGATTGTTTTATTTCATTATTTGGGCATACAAATCGTCTGCGCGCTCATCACAAATATTGCAACGAGATGGCAAAAGAGTTTACGGTAGAATCCCTCGTAATATGTAATATGATGACAACAGTAAAATCGTCAATACTAGAAAATGGAATAATCTTCTCGAGAGGTCGAAAAACCAACGTATTTCTTATATAAAGTGAAACCAACAGCTACGGTTTCGCTTTATATACAAAATACGTTGTTTTGTCAAAAATGTCAAAATAATTTTTGAAGGAACAAACAACAAAAAAACCTTTCCATAGGTGTGATATTAGCCACAGAACGAAGGCCTTGGAAAAAAAATGGTTACAAACATCCATGTGGTATGGATGCATAATGCATCTTTTTAATCCTATTGTTACTACACGATAATAATTTTGTATAAAATATCTAAGGAAGTTGAAGGTTTTTACGCCTCATAAAATAGTTGTTACTTCAAGTTTTATTTAATTCATAGAATATAGAACTCAATATAAAAAATAAGTGCTAATTTTCGTACATATAGACATTTTGTGGAAAGAATCCAACTTCGCAAAAAAAAGTTTTATTCTTATAATTACATTAAAATACAAATCTAGTACGATCCGTATATAAAAACATATGTATAAACAATAATTAATAAAATATCGACGGATTAGGTTTTTGTTTTTAAAAGTAAAAAAAAAGAAAAAAATATAACTCAAAAATATTTTGTAATATTTTTACTTATACAAATATGCTTTTTTCATTATTGTATTCTCTAGCGCTCAAAACGTTGGAGGTGATAAAGCGTTGCTTGGTCTGGTTGCCACCATCCGGTACAAACGCTTGGTACAGACTGTTACAATACTGAAAACAAAGCTAGATAAGGTAATAACTTACGTGATGCATTTTCCGCTCTCTGAACGAGTTTTACTCGTATGAAAATTGTATGAAAGTCTGACAAGTAGTTCGGCATAAACCATATATACAATTTTTATTTTACAATTGTAATTTGATAATTTTTTACCAAGTATACAGCAGTAGCTAATAAAAGCTGAATATATAAATATGCAGCAACGAGAGCGACACCGCTGCGAATAGAATAGGCATTATTGGTTTTCAATATAAAGACATGGATATATATGACAATACAAATACATTTCTTGTTTCTGATGAGTTCAATAAATTATGTTTAACTTTTTACTGTGTTGTATAATAGTATCTTTAACTTTATATTATATATGTTATGTGTAATCCCAATTATAATAATTTCGTTATCTATCTGTTTGTCGGTCCGTCTGTCTACCTATCCCAGTAACTTCGTGCAACGTCCGTAACGTCTTTAATAAAAACTTTTTTTTATAAATAAACAAAAACTTCTTAAAGAACTGACATGTAAAGGTACCGTCCTTTTGACGGATAACAGCTAGTATATAATATTATAGTTTATAAAATATATATTACGTGACGATATTTAGACAAAGTAAGAAAGAAAGTAATAATCATTTAATAATAAAGCCACCTATATACTAAACGTAAATATTTTTAGTTTTCGTGTTTTAAATAAGCCGCTATCAAGTTATCAAGGTTGCCAGTGACGTACCAACTTTTTTAGGAATTCCATTCACCCATTGTTTATGTGTATAAAGAGTGTAAAAAACAATAAATACAGATAATTTTTTTATTTTTCAAAAGTGTATTTGTTGAGATCTATAATAGTTTTAATTAATTAATTATTCACCTCACGTTTATGTTGCAAAAAATTACCAAATTTCTACCAGAATTTCAGGCTCCTAGTGTGGTGTAATCCCTTTAGAGTAGTAGGTACTAGTATAAATTAATTCCTTTTAGGATCCAAAATTGGAAAACGCTGCCTGGGACGGTAGAATAAGGGGTCAACCCACGCATTACTCACCTTACAAAGGGAAACATCTGAGTGCCATCTGTTTAACGCGTGGAAAAGTTTTACAGCGTGGGTGCAAAATTGGCTCAGGGCAAAAATAAATACTTGAACGTGTAATTCTACCTGATAAAAATAGTAGAACCGTATATGTAGTTTGCGATGAAATTTTTTTACTTTGATTGAGTACCTAAATTGCGGGAAATGAAACTAAGCTTTGAAATAAATACCATCTTTTCAATTATTTTATACGTTTTTAAATAAACAGTTGTTTTTTTAATACCCAATAAAGGAATTCGTAAAAAAGTAAATTGTAATTATATAGCAAAAAGCATAGATATTGGATAAATTTTTCAGTAAATGTATACCGAAATTACAGATATTGGATAAGCAACAAAAATGAAAAATAAATTAAGAAAATTACATTTTTTTTTGTTTTCCGAATTAAATCATATATTTATCTAGTGAGGAATCACTTTGGTCTCCATTATCATCAGATTCCATATTGTAACAAATATGGCACACAAATAAGTCATTACTTTCAGGGATATGAATGAAATAACATTTTATAATACATCTTGCATGGAACAACGTTTTTCATTGTGAACATTCGACTCCATTCTTCATTTTGATTGTCATTAATATCTCATGTAAAATCCTTGCTATGCTGGATTTTATCTGTTACTGAAACGTAGTGTCCACCTAGAAAAACGTCACTACAGAAATATGTTATTTTAAACATTCTCATTGCGGTTGGTGAAGATGATGTTTGTAGAGTGACATCATATAAAAATATTCATAACTTTTTAACAAACGATTCAATCATTTTTGTATGGACAATCAAACCAATTATAATCTTGTGATTTAAATTCTCACCGATAGATGGAGATTCTTTGGGCAGAAATATTATGTAATAATTTTAGTATTCAATTAGCAGTACCTACACCCGTGAAAAATCACGGGACACAATACTTTTTTCGAAAATGTATGAATATAAATTAGATAGCAAACATTTAAGTAATGAATATAAATAAGAAATTCATTTATTAATTGTTTGCATATGTTTAGGTTTTTTATCGTTGTCCCACACAAATGCATTATAATTATCGCATATAAGTTACTTTTCTTCTTATAAACATTTTTTCTTCTTATATATTTTATACATTATAATGACATCCTTTTATACATCCTCTCCTACTTCTGGTAGAAGAGAAATACCATTGCAAAAAAAAGTGTTAGTCCCTCTCCAAGCACAAGTCTGTTTTTGGAGAGGTACTGCGAAAAAATTTATGTATCAATATACTTTAAATTTACTAGAATTTTTTTAATAAAGCTGTACTATATTAATAAAAATTAAAAAAAAAATTATTGATTTTATTCGCTTAAACCTAAAAATAAATATAATAATAATAAACAAATGTCGTCTAATTTCAACCTTTGCGTGTTGCTCGCGCCGCGCACTGATAGCGTGTCATACTCTAATTAATCTAACTTATCTAATTAAAGTAAGTTACGAGTGTTACTGACCAACAGACAGACAACACAATTATTTTATTTAGACGTGTAACCTGTTAAATAATTATTTTAACAGGTTACACGTCTAAATAAAATAATTGTTGAAATGGTTCGTAATAGGAAATAACGGAGGAATACTTCCATCCAGCGAGCATTACATATGTTTATTTTCCGTTGTTGTTGTTCGAAGATTTTATAAACACGCGCCTCAGCGATCTATATACATAATATATCTCATTATTATAATAAATAAATAAATAATTTCTTAATCCATTATTTATCAAATTCTTCAAAGCAGACAAAAAATTAAATTCTAAAAAATACTTATTACTTAAATACAATGTAAAGCATTTTAATTTATAAATTTAATTTAATTAGTTATTACATTATTTAAAAATGTTAATTTATTCATATGAAGCTGCTTTTCAGAAAAATTATTTCACTACTTTCATAAACTTAAATAAAATAAACATATTATTTTATCATTAATTTAAAAACAAGCTTAAAGATTTCCTCGCAAACAAAGTTTAAAAGAAATGTAGGATTTTAAATAATAAATTCCTTATCATCATTCCAAGTATTTCACTATTATTTTAAGAAAATTTGAAGGTATAAGGTAACAGAAAAATAATCTATAAATAAAAAGTAACCCTCTCTATTCTCACTATATAACAAATATACGATATAAAAAAGTAAAAAACAAAATGAAAAAAATTATGTTAAAACTATCTGCAATCCGTCAAAAATGACGGAACATTATTTTGCGTCTTTTCTTAGCTTTAGTTTATATTTATAGTATCTTCTTGGTGCTCCACGAAGAGGCGGCCGTACCAAAATGCGTTGAGCGGCCGGTTCGGGTTTGCTGGCCTGGGGCTCTAGCTCCATCCCCGGCAGTTTAATTTCGTTTTTTTTAGCCATGAATTCGAACGAAATTTCGGACGTTACACGAAGTTACGGGAAAGGATGGACGGATGGACAGATAACGACTTTATTAACTATGTTTGATAATAAATATAAATATAAAAAATCATATTTTTGAACTGTTTTCATGTCTGTGCAACATTTGTAATACATTTCTGTTCTGGACATAGTACAAATATTTTTTGTGTCTGAATACGCCGCTATATTTGTTATTATTTATTATGGACAGATTGCAGTTTGATGAATGACAGAATATTTGAGTGGAGATATTTTGCCTCAACATAGAGATGCTTTGTGAGAGAATGTGAAAGTAAACAAGTAAAATAACATAACAACCAAGATTAAGGAAAGTTCGCGGGTGCGCAATGGAGGTCCGCCCGATCCGATGATGGAAACTCGACCTATCCTACAATGGCGTCATCTGTTATCTCTCATTTGTACTCGGTCATTGCTTTCAAAGACGTTCTGGATCTATCTTTATTTCCAGGTGATGAGCAGGTGTATTTTTATCTTTTTTATCTATTTTTCAGGCTTTCTATTTTCTTCCCATACAGCGACACTATGAGGTACCTATGTGTTTTGTCCAAGGATTTTCTATGACGTTCTTGCACTCTTCTACTTTCTCTTTTCTACTAGAAATCTATAAGCATCCGATAAATATTAATAAAGATGATGGTCTCAAATTAAAAACATCTTGGTATCCAGCAGTATATATATAATCCTCAAAGTCATTCTCGTCGCAGACTCCGCAGAGATAGTGATCAGACAACAGATGAATCATACACACAACACAATATAACACTCATGACTTCGGCACGGTATTGCAAGCCGATACTTAACCACAACACCAACACTCACAACAACACATCAGCCCTGATGATGGACCCTGCAATGGGATCCGAAACGTCGACCCGAAAGGTCGTAACAACACGGCATGATACCCCAGTAAACACAAACTTGAAGATTCTGAGTGGCCGTGAAAACCTAAGATTATTCTTATATTTAAGATCAGATTTCGCTATCAAGCCCAGAATATGAGAAGAAACGTCATCAAATGGCAGTTGCTTGCTTCGACTGGAAGCGTTCATCATGCTGACATTTACTCGAAACCGTGCTCACCACATAATCTTAGAAATAAAGAGAATATATCAGATTCACTCCAGATGTGTGCCGGAGGAGGTTATTATTTATATAAAAAATCTATCGAGGATTCTCTCATACTTTGGAGATATTATACGGAAAGATGTTTTGAGAAGAAAATGATAACTGGTAATGTAGTAAGAAAGTAAGGGACAGCATGGTCATCATCAAAAGAGAATGGAGGTAATTACTTCAGTTTCACGCAAACATGACGCTTAGAAGATAAACAATCATATAGATATTGTGGCTAAGATATCTCTTTGCTCACCATCTCTAGTAGTTAAAGACAGCCAAGTCTATTTGTATGTTTCCTATTCAGATTACCTAATGACAAAAAGTAGAATGAATGAAAAAGGGATAACTTATGAACTCTCATATATGGTTCAAGATACATCCAGAGATGTGGGCGAACGGGGAACTACGTAAGCACTAGAAAAAAGATTTTTTGATGTAAAGAAAATGAGTCTTTTTTTATGAAAAGAGGTAATCTGGATGTACAAAAACATAAAATTATTACTAAATCAGACTACATATACGAAATGTTTTCTCATTTACGCTTTGAAAGGTTTACTACCTACACAAACAAAATCATGAATAAATATGTTTATAAATTTTAAATAATATGTAATATTCCCAAGGCACGGCAAGCACTCTATGATAATTTTAGCCCTCTAGACCTAAACTTTTCTGAATTCTATCTTTTGACATGATAAAGTTTATATTTTATATTATACTAGCTGTAACCCGTCAAAAATGACGGTTATTATACATATCGATTAATATTTCTAAAAGAAAAATTTTCGTCATTCAAAAAAAATTTTTTTCAAAAAATTTTCGAACAGAAAAATTTAGTGAAAAAATAATTTTTCGAACAAAAAAAATTTTTGGAAAAAAATGTTTTTCGAAAAAAAGTTAATATAAAAAATTTACGGACGTTATACAAGTTACGCGAACGGACGGATGGACAAACCGACACACAGACGGACGACGGACAGACAGACAACGATATTATTATAACTGGGGTAATGTGTTATCATAATAATGACCATTTTATAACAAATTGTATAATGCGCGCATTATCATCAAATAAAAGAAAAATAAATTGATAACCGTTTTACTTTTTTTATTTTGTTATTATTACATACTTTAAAGACAAAATTAAATTTATAGTAATTATTGATGTTTTGGTTACTATGCATGATAGAATAACCATAAAAATTGTATTAATATTTTATGATTAAGGTTATTAAAGGTTTAAGGTATATATAGCGGTCGTTTGACATATTTAACCCTTATGTTGCTACCCGGGCACCCGGGTGCCCATTTCTGACTTCAAGTTAAAATAATTTTATTCATAAACCCTTGATGCTTTTTTCCGCCCGGATCCCCATTATTTGAGGTATTTGAAACGGATTTATGTACAGTCTGGTGTAATTTTATTTTTCAAAAGGTATTTTATATGACTTTAAACTTGTCTAGTCCTCTGATTACTACCCAGGGTGCCTGGGTACCCATTCGGTATTGATATTCTAATTCAGTGAAAGACATCAATTTCTCCATCAGATTTCATTTTATTGTAGAAATAAATCATGTTTGGTTTATTTTTGAGTCCAGACGTTACATCATCATGATGCGTAGATGATAAAAGTAAACTTTCTTATGTTTTTTGACACAAAGGAATATATTTTAACATTACCATGGAATCCAAATAACAATTAATAACTGGCTCGAATTTTAGTCTCCTTCATTTTCACCGCAATAAATGTACTTTTTATTTCATGTTAATATGCCAACGATTGTCATATTCCAAAATAAAATAATATGTTGTGCCAAAAAAGTCATGAAAAAATGTCCAGTCCAGTCCAAAAAATGTAATATTACGTCCACAGCCTTTGAGCGGCCAATTTTTTCACCTTGGTTAGTTTTTCGTCCAGATGTTGATTTTCCGGTGTTTATTTAGCCAGTAAGATGATAATAACTTTCTGCATTACATATCCACCATATTTTTATCCCTTATTTGGCTGGCTTAAACGGAATGTATTGCATAAATCGTGTATTTTGTATCAATCGCTGTATGCAAATAATTGCTCATTGATTGTAATAGTTGGGTTGTGGATCTATACCTACACGCTGAAAAGTTTTGAATTCAGTATCATCCATACATATTTCACGTATCGATGCAGCTCTATCTTCCTTCAATTGGTGTTCCTTCGTATTAGCGTCATCTAAGCAAAGAAACTCCACGCTCGATACTGGGTATAAATTACACTTTAACAAATTAAAAATATAATCTGTATCTAGGTAATCAGCACCATATTCTATAAGAATACCGACGAATGTCAAATCCTTCCAATGTGGTATATAGGTAGGATTAGGTTCGTTGCATTAATGATGTACGAGTACTTTCCTGGCCTCTTTATTGGTGTGACGGAAAATAGTATCAAAGATTTCTAGTATAAAAATACATTTGGATGTAGGTAATACTAATAGATAATGACTTTTTTGATCCGCGTGGACCACTTCTGTGCCTAACGATATTATGCATTGTGGATTTTTATGCCATACCATTTCATTGCTAGCCCGGAAATGATCTTGAGCAGATGTCGGCAGTTCAATATTATTCTCAGTATTTTTACTATCTTATTTTTCGCGTGAAGCAATATCGTCCATATCTTCTGCTGATTCGTCATCGTCATTTTCTTTATTCAAATATTCATTTTGATCAGTGCGTTCTGGAATTCAATCTTCGTTCTCGCCATTCGAAAAATTCTATGTACCTACGGCTGTATTGTTACACAGTAATTGGAGTATACAATATTTTTTCAGAAGTGCTCTATCAAAAAATATTAGATTATAATAAATGTCCATCTTTGGTATGAATGAACGTGAAAATATTAATAAGAAAACAACAAAATTATCTCGCATATTCCAATGGTTATAATTTCTTAAGGTTTAGTGAATTTGAAAAAAGTTGAAACAGTGAATACTTAACTGTTATAAACACATAATGAAATATAACTATAATATAATATTTAACATATAATAAATTTTAACTGTTATAAAAATATAAAAAATAAATTGTACATGAGACATATCCGCACTTTACTCAGATGTAGACAGAATTGAAGATATAAATGAAAAATTCAGTCAAAATGTACTAGTAAATGTCAAGCGAGCTGATAAAAATTAGGTATAAAGGGATACATATATCGTTATGAGAAGCAGTGACCTTCTAGGAAGCTATTTGACCATTATCTAAATGTCGATTTGCGATATACAAAACAAAATAATGCATGGGGGAACATCCATCCAGGTAGAGTACCCAGGTACCCTGGGTAGTAACTAGTAACTAATGAGGTAGGTACATATCTATATTTTTGATTGGAGTTTAAAGCAATATTTTTATACGAACCGAACCTATAAATATGTGTGGAGATTATTTCCTTATCTCCGCAGCGAGCTAGCACTCTCCTGTGCTAATCGAGAATTGAGTATTTCACGCCCATATGGTTCATACAAAAGATCCGTTTGATTATGAAAATTTTTAGTTCAGATTACTGTCAAAAGAATTAGCTTTGTGTAAAAGAAAAGCTTTTAATTGATGAAATGATATCTGCAAGAATACAAGCATCAATTTTAGCGTTAGCACAATTCATATCAAATGTACGACACTTTACTTGGAAGACGTCTTATTCTAAAGAACTCTGTGTTTCTTGTACGGGGTTTAATATGCAAATTTATGTTAAAATAAAAATTAATGGCTCCACTGAGTACTTATAAAGGCATTATAAGATGGAATATTTTCCGTCGGAATTAGTTTGTGCATTATAGGCAAAAGAGTTCCCGCGGCAGTAACGATTTTAGTGTTGCCCGGCTCTGTAGGACAAAAGAGGTAGAAATATTTTTTTCTACACATGGGTACTGGAAATAAATACAGCACCAAGTGCCAGAATGTTCATTTTTAGACAGAAGATAAAAAGCGAATATTGTCTTTTTCGCACTTTATGTGCTATTTTACACAAATTTTAATTAATATTTTTAACACTACTACACGCCAGTACTTCACGTTAGTCATTTTAATACAAAAAACTATAAAATGCTCATGTCAATAAGTACCTTATTTATAGAAATAAAAACGGTACTTAATACTTATGGGATATGCATTCCCATATAACTCGGAAATTAACACTGATAAGACTTCAGTGCAGTATTTAATGTATTGGCAAAAGCATATTGTACTAATCTGTATACTTATCTTAAAAAATATATTTTAAGCATTTAATTTGATTTGTTAATTTCTTGTATTCATATATATTGTAGGTATAAAAAGGCTTCCAAATAATTAATAAATATTCCAGGACACTTCGTACCATTGATGAACATTTAGAGACTTTTCATACTTTAAGGATTTTAGAAGTCGTGAGTAATTCTTGTCATAAATCCCAACATAGTTTACGCATTTTTTATCCTAATATAATAATTTTATTGTCTGTCTGTCGCAAAAGGCCATGACTTCCTGAAATTCACGACTAAAAATGAAATCACACGGCTGGAAAAAGCCTCAGATCTCGAACGCGCGATCGACAACGCGGCGACTAATCGACAAAGCAACCGCCGCTTCTCCGTGGCCCGTCAAAAATATACTTATATCCTACATATTGTATGAGCTTAGATAAGATGTGAACTTATTAATTTATGCCATTAATTTTATTATGTACACACACCTACACACCCTCATCAAACACATTTTATTAAATTAAAAACGTTAAAACATTAATTTTATTTAATTTTTATTCAATTATTATTTTATAAAATTATTAAATTAATTTAAAGAATGCTCCTCGGTATAGCACGTAAGAAGTGCATATTTTTGATATTATGATGATTTCCTGTTCAATGAAACAATTTTTTTTTTGTATGCATATAAATACTCTGTGCTGTTCTTTCTATGCATAAATAAAAATATAAATAAATAACACTTAAATTATGTTCCGTGATTTTTCACGGACTTACGGCTAGTGATCTATAAAGTGAGTCTATCATTACTTTTGCCTTAATTGCTACATATGACAAAACATGCTACGCATCTCAAACACACGCTCAAAGGTTGAAACAGAAAAATGCTTTTCGCATTTATATAATTAATTTCTTTTAAGAATGACTTACATTAATGTGATCTCAGATTTTTTCTAATATGCATTAAAAATATATTATACCTAACATAAGACCATCCAAAAAATGAGCAACGAAGTGGAAAATGTACTATTTGTGAATCAGCGCTTTCCTAAAATAGTGGGCATGTTACCGCTATAATTGGATTCAATCAGTCATCCAGATATTACATAACTGTCAGAACAATGATTAAACTGGCACAAGTCAACATTTTGATGAACGATGTATGAAAATATTTTATTCGTTTTTTTTTATATATAAGCTCTATATATTTTTAGTACAGTTTAATTTTAAATATAAATATGAAACACGAAAATAGATAGGAAACTATAAATAAAAATTATAATTTATTTAAAAAAAACTAACAAAATTTTGTATAAACGACAATTTACTGGTTTCGATACCACTCTTTCCCAGTTAGGATGAACGCACAATAATAAATCTATAAATTAAATACACCTATAAGAAATTCAAATACCTATCAGGTGGCCGTATACTCAATCGATTGTGGAGGAGAATTTGATAAGAAGATATTGAAATGGGGAATATATAATAGTTAAAATGGGTTATTCGTTCAATACGATTGATTTTTAATTGTGTAAGATTTTAAAACTTGCGTAGTTAAATATAAAATTATAATTAAACTCACGTAGAGGTAGCAAAGTTTTTGTTCCAATTCAATCAAGTTTAATGATGAACATATATTAATTTTTTATCAGTACCAAATTTAGTGGTAAAACCGTAAATTTCATATAAAAAATTGCTTTTTTACAATAATGATGATCATCAACCGATAAATCAAATAAGCAAATAAATTTAAAAATATTTTATGAAAGAATTTTAGTTAACTTAGTAAAAACCACTACCAGATTTAAGGTCTACCGGTTTCGAGACGTACCCGTCTCTTCATCAGGACCAACACTACACTTCTATGTTCAAAACACTATACTCCGCAACCATAGTATTGTTAAGCTTTCACCAATTAGTATATGTGTGTTAATCTTGTCAGTGACAAGCATGCACTAACTAGCCTACAGAACAATCAGGAATCTAACGTACGAACGATACGTACGGGTACGTCTCGAAACCGGTAGATCAAACCCGGAACCTCTGGATTGGGAAACCAGTATCATCAAGTCTTAGTTAAATAAAAATAACATTAAAATAAATTAAAACATTATTTAAATTAAATATTTAACATGAATGATTTGAATCAAAAAAGATTAAATAACCTTTTTAATTGGCACCTTATTTAAATTGTGTATAACAAATAAATGTAATTTAATGCATGCCCACAAAAAATGTTTTCTTTACATTCCTACAAACACCTATTGACTGATCTGAACCAAATTAAGAATAGTTATTCTTTTGGGCCCTATTTAATACCATAATAATAATAATAAGGTAGATTCTCTCACCCATACTACTCTCGCTCCCGATATTAATCTTTTTATTATAAATGCTTTACATTTTTCTCAGTTGCACAAAGGATTGTTATCGAACTCACTCAACTTGCTTCTCAGAAGTTTTAATGTTTCCTTGCCTAAATAATATTTTTCTCTTATAGTTACATATTATCAGGTTAAATTTATTTGCTCATTTGATTGCGCCACAGACAAGTTTACATACAACGGTAATATCTTATTAATAGATTTCTGCCTGAATTATAAGTAGAAAATTTCCCAACATCACTGTCCTAAATCAAATGTTATGGAGACAAAAGAAACATAAATAAAGATTCGCTTTTTGTTACTTCTTACTATCTTAAATATTAAACAATCTTAAAAGAAAGAGATTTCACAGAATTTTATAAATTACTAGTTTTAACAAAAGTCACATAAAATTATTCTTATCTTTTTTGACACGTATTTTTATTTTATTTGGCATGTATAAGGTATTCTTATTTTATTTGACGTGTATTAAGAGGCAAATGAAATTTTTATTATCGAATTTTTATGTCAGAAATATTGAAAAAAAAAGCTGCTTATATTCATAACTATTGATATTTTTTACAAAGGGGTGAAATACTTAAGACAGAATTCAGACTTCATTTCATTAAAATTACATTTATATCTGAATCCCGAGCGACGCCGGGCACGGCTTGCTAGAATATTATAATTAGCATATTTTATATACATACTCATATTGTATTCAAGCAACTCTTTTCTCAAACCGCACTGACCCATTTCTTTCTTAGAAAATAGAACAAAAACAACGCCACTGCACGAAAAAGCTGAGTTTCCCGTGCACGTGTCAATCTGTAATTGCACGTGTGGTGCTAATGATACCTACACAGGTATGGAACTAATTGTACCAAGGACGATTAGGTCGACACCTGCAGGACTGCCGGTATAACAGGTGTACACTTTGCCGACATTGCCACCTTAATTAAATTACAGATACGTGCTGAACATCCTTCCAATCCACCCTGCCGAGGGGAGGGTGCACTACGTCCTGGAAGAAACCCCTCTGGAAATGTTTCACCCAAATCCAATTCAGTGTTTGTTTTACACAGACGAAAAATCATTTGGATAAAAATTTGATATGGCATATAGAGATGCGGACACGGAATTCGTTTTGCATCAATATTCTTACTATTTTCAAAATAAGCTCAGCCCCTGTGCTAATAAAAATAGAATTAACCAACCACAAATCACTAGTGAAAGTCATGACTACCACACCAACTGGCTTCTTTTATTTGTTTCCTCTGAACTCTAAAAATACGCGAATATATATTTGGTTACCACCAAGATACGAACCCAAAACTTCTCAAATCTTTCAAATAAAAATTCTTTTAATAAAATTTATAAGAAAAAATATCAGCTGTGTCAAAGATATTCCCGATTTGAGAGGTATATAAACAAAACAGTAATTTACAATAAAAAAAAGTGTGAACATATTTATCTGTTAAGGAAAGTCACAGCCACTACAATAACTAGCTGCAAGTTATTCTTTCAGTTCTTTTATACAAAAAAGAACCAAGATCTCTTAATTCCTTATCGTTAAAATTAAACAACACTTTATTTGACATCACTTATTGAATAAACACCAGCTAGTTTTGGCTCACAGCTGAGTCTTTATCGGGGTTGAATTTATACTGTAATTGATTCTATATATTCAACCCTGATGAAGGCTCAGCTCTAAGCTAAAACAAGTTGGCGTATATTCAATAAGTGGTGTCATACAAAGTGTTATTTTATTTTTAATATATTATGTCTTACTACAATGTGTTTGCTTCGTGTAAAAGCTCTTTGTTATTCCGATACTTATTTTCTTTTCCACAAGGTTTAAAAGATAGGCTTTGTATTCAATGGAACACCTTTTATGTTGCTTTGAACTTTTGAATTTCCACCTGGAGAGGCATAGATTGGATAGAAATTCACAATATGCTAAATTCACAATGTTTGAGGAACTCCAATTGCACATGGGTGACTCCTATAAGGCATTAATTATGTATACTGTGATATCTTTAGACACGATCTATACTACTTCATAGCTTCCTTGGGAGATAGAAAGCTGTTTGTTCTATAGTAGAATCCACCACAAGCATTTTGTTTTTCATTTGGCATCCTATTCACGTCAGAAAATATTCTTTAGACTGCACAGAGAATGCATAAAATTTGTATTTGTATTCAGAAAGCCTTTCTAGATCGTATTACTTAATAATTTATTCAGTGTTATTTACCATTAATCAAATACATTAAACATAATATAAAACAAATTTTTATTAATCAAATAGAAAAGACATACAGAAAAATCAAAATAATGAAAAAATATTTTAACTGCTACCGGGATTCGAAACAACAGACCTCCATTCTCTCCGGAGATGACACGTTATCCAATTTTTCCACGACAGTTTGGTAAGTAAACTAAAAATTTTCGACCTCATATGTAGTTTCTTTTTAACTGATTAAAATTTTTGTTAACTTGCCAAACTGCCGAGACGTAATTGGATAACGTGGATCCCCGGATCGAATGGAGGTCCATTGATTCGAATCCCGGTAGCAGTTAAAATATTTTTTCGTTATTTTGATTTTTCTGTACGTCTTTCCTAATTGATTAATAAAAATTTGTTTAGTAATTCACAGAGGTTTGTTCTGAAATTGTTAATTCACAATAAAAAAGTGTTTTCTTTAATATAAACATAATATTAGTTTTGATAAGTTAATAAATCATATTTTATTTTTTGGTTTGGCATTGACTTTGTGAAATGACAGCTGATTCCACAAAGATGATTATATATCATGGCTGTGTGAGTACAAATAAATAATAAGAAAACCTAACTAAGATAATTAATAGAAGTCTCAAAGATACGAATTGATTATATTGGATTATATGGAAAACGCGTATGGAATTCTTTATAGGGTGGCACTGGGCTGGTGACCCGTATGAGCTAGCGTGAGTGATCATTTTACACAATGCAATGTTCAATTCAACTGTAAGAATATCCACATATTATTTTAAAAAATGTATATTGTAAATATGTTCTAAATCAATATTTTTGAAATATTTTAATGAACTATGCTAGCGACATTTATAGTACTTCCCATTTAGTAGCTGGTGTCGATATTTTTATATTTTCAAGTGGAATATTCTTCTGAATTATTTAAAATATACACATTTTTTTTAATATACCAGTATGTATTTTTAACAACCACCAGGTTAACCAGATACTGGAAGATGGTCAAGTTAGAAGCCTCAACAACCGTCGAGCCTGCATGCGAAGATGTATGAATTCGGAAGAGGCGAGAGTTGTGTCAGTACAGAAGAGTGTGGCGCTTTATTCTCTTTACTCACCCCCGCGGGGAAACGGCATACGGTAAGTTAGTTAGTTAGTATAACATTAAAAAAAAATCGATAGTGTATGTTCTTCTGGAATTGGTGTAAATGAATCTGGAACACCTCATAAAGAGTTTCATACTCACTTTCTTTCTAAAGTCGAGTCGTCTTTCTTCTTTCTCCACCTGTTGAAAAAATCTACTAGTGTTCTCAAAACATACATTTAAAATGATTGTTAATAAAGTTGCTTTACTAGGGGATAAGTTCTAATTATATTTGTATCTTTCTATCCCTGTTTCTGGAGTTTCGCATACAATTAATATGTGGCTGGATGTATTTCCAGAGTGTGGGTATGTGTCCACATACAGCTCGCTGTCTTGAAACTCGCGTAAGTGAATTCTTCGTACGGCGTTAGTGAAATACCGCCGTCCAACTACGAAACAGTGCCCGAAAGTGACTTTTATCCCTTCCCCAAATTCCTGCATACTTTAATATATAATTCTCTAACACAGTACCAGCTGAGATAGATCGCGTCGTGATACATATGCATATGAAATTATTAAAAAAATAATTGAAGTCATACGTATCAAAAGATTCAGTAAAACAACATTAACCATAGAATACTAATATATTTTTTATTCATAATACTACTCATCGCTCTGGAGGCTATTTTTTAAAACACATAATTTTTTAAATTTTTTTTATAAAAATTTAATATATATAATTATAAAGTAGGCCCACATCTGCCTTTTTAAAAACAGTTACACGAAATATCTTTCATAAATCAATATATTCTCAAATGGAGCTTTAGACTAAAATAATAACTTTAGGTAAAATAAAGATTTCGTTAAGTATAACGATATTTATTTTTTAGATAAACATCATTCTAAGACTACAACAACCGTTTGTTGAAATCAATAAAAAATCACCTTGAAAATAAATCTAGACAAAAAAATTTGCTCCTAATACTAAGGATCGCCTCCCAGGCGATCCAATGCTCTGTAAATCTGAGTTGACACGAGCGCGAGTGTCGTTATTATAACGGAAAAATTGTGAGGGTGTGGCCTTCCAGGCGATGGTTAGTACTCTAGAGTTAAGTGATGTATAATCTATTTATTTATGTCATATTTATAATATTTATTTTAGTAGTCTTAAAATTATTTCATATAACCACATTAACATCTAATATGCCGATAGCAAAATGATTGTTTTTCATGGATCGCATCAATCACTTTCTATAATTTCTCATGGAAAAAAATCATTTGGTAAGGTCCTGTATGGTATAAGTACGAGGATCAGGAACATATCAAAATACCACTGTATTTTAATCATATAAAATATTTTAATATTGCCGATTTATCGCATTTACATAATAGGAATTTGAGTGAAGTCGTTATCTTCACAACCATTCGAGTGGGGAACAATTTAATCTTTCACAAACGAAGTTAATCAGGTGTAAAACGTAATTATGTCTGAACCACAGACGAGTAGGTACACGGGACTCTACAAGGTCCTCCGTCTGACCTCCAAAGGTCAACATTAATCTGAACGAACTTTAATCCGACAATGCAGATTAATTCCATCACAAAACCTCCGACATTAAGATTATTCCAACAAAGGATCCTGTGATTGCTTCGTGATAGAATTATCCCGAATGTAACTACATATTTTTCATTCCCGGCTAATATTTGTATCAAATGTGTTTGCTTGTCTCGTGTGAATGTACGGGTATTTTATTTTTCAATAAACCGAACATCAACAGGTCATTACTGACCCTGTAAGATGGTCCAAGAGAAATACTGACGTTAGAGTAGGTACAAATCAAATATATATATATATATAATATATATATATATATATATATATATTATATATCTATATATATATAAATATAAAAAGAAACCCGTGTTTCCCTATCCGCTAAGTTTTCTCCACAACCAGCCATAACCATCCAAAGGTGGTTATGGTGGTGGATAGCCCTTGGTGTCACATCGAAAATATGCGAGTTTGGTGGGGGTGGCTGTACGTGGGTGGGAGTGAGTGACGAAAATGTGCTTTCTAGCACATTGTTTTATTAAAGGAAGGCCGAAAATGCTTCAGATTGTTTCAAAATAGGCGCGCCGACTGTGTCGGTGAGTCTAGAAGGTTCCGGAAAAACCAGCTCTAGAAAATTCCCGAAAGTTCTATACGGTTCTAAACTGCGTGGCGGAATATGTCGGTGTGTCTATAAGGTTCCTGTACATTCAATAGCTTTCTTGAAAGTTCTAGAAGGAGAATGTTCTAGAAGGTTCGCGAAAGTTCTATGACGATCCAATCCTATGACGATACAGTGTACTTAAAATCTACGCGTGCGAAGCCACGCGCGCACAGTTAGTTATAAATATTTTATGAACATGATATATTTAGGCAATTCACTTTTCATGATAAATTAAAAAAGAAAAATGACTTAAAGATAAAATTAATTAAAGATAAAACTAATAAATAATATTCAGAATAAACTAAGAACTGACGCAAATCAATAAATACGATTTAGGAATGAGTTCCAGATTAACCAGTTTTTACAGAATACTTTTAATGATAAATTAATAATATATAATACCTTAATGATAAAATGAATTGTAAATAATATTCAGTACGTGTATTGTGTTACAAAACTAAATTTAATTCATCATCATCACCATCATAATCTCTGGGTGGTTCTTTTTTAAAATTTTATTTATTTATTTATTTATGGGAAACCAACAGTACATACTAAAGAGATTATACATGATTATTGAACAGTATAGAGACCATCTTACAAGTTTCCACAGAATTAACCTGTTGTATTCTTGGCTGAATCCAGAATTATTATTGTATGTCTGTCTTGCTTTTGTCTTCCAATTTCTTATTCGTAATATGGTGAATCAGCGCTGACGGAGACCATCTATCGCAGATTAGAAATTCCTGGTCTTTTTCATACTTGTGTGAAACGTTTTACAGGCTGTCAATGCCCATTCTGATTACGTGACCAGCCTTTATTAAGCGTCCCGCCTTTATGGAACTAATCACAGTGGGCTCTCCATAAATGTTATACAGTTTTCTGTTGTATGAACGACGCCAATCATTATGATTTCTCACAGGACCGTAGAATATTCTGAAGGCCATTCTCTCAAATGCTGTAATGGATCGCTCAAGGGTTTTCGTCAATATCCAAGTTTCAGAGGCACATCAGGAATGGCTTTGTAAGGGTTTTGTAAAAAAAGATTTTGGTGATTCTTTCTAGGTTTGTATCCCTTATATTTTAAAGAAATATATTTTTCTTTAATGCAGGTTGTAACAGTGATAGTCCACAATACTTTACAGATGGATTTCTACCTTGATTACGTGTCGAAGATGTTTATGCAACCATGAACTAATATAAATAGTTAAAGAGATGCGCAATATCAAATTTTGCATTTTTTTTCAGTATTTCAGACTTATTTTTGCAAAACGTTAAACTATCATTGCAGTAACTTACATATTTATACCAATTATGAAAAATTCATTCGTTACTATTTAAATTAAATAAAACAGAAGAAACCTTCTAAAATAATTTTATTACCAGTTTTCGAAATAAATCCGTAAAAAAAATAACTCGAACATACTGAGAAAAATGTAAAATTTTATATTGCACATGTTCATAATTACTGATAACTCAAAAATTTTCGACTCATAATTAAGGCAGGAATCCACCTATAAATTATTTTGGACAAGCTCTGTTACACTCTGTATATTCTCTTGATAAACTGTGAAACTGATCATGTACATTTTTTCTATTTCTTTCTCTCGCATCATCCGTGTGCCAATTGTTGGCGATATATGCATGCAAAGGCGAGTTTATTGACAGTCGGAAATTTATTCAAACCAACCACACAATTTAATAAAAAAATTATTCCACGATAACATGATGAGTAGGAGATGGATGGTTACAATGAAGGTTTAAGCTATGAAGGTTCTAGGAAAGGTTTAGTCCGCTTTTAAAGATAGTTTTGGCCTATGATGATATAACATAGTTGATTCCACAGACTAGCCGACTGCACTTATGCCAAAAATATCTCGACAGATTCCTTGCTTTCATTTTCCTCGCTGTAATATACGTTTAGTGAAAATATTTTATTCTCACTTATTAAAATTTCTCCGTTTACCGACTTTAAGATTTTTTCACCTTCTTTAAAAAAAAACCTTACCCCGGAATTTTTCGAACATTTTTATGGCTTTCTCTGTTGTCCCTAGCTTCATCCCAACTCATGTCGTCGTCGTTGACATAACTCTCTTCGTCCTCAAGTTGTACGTTCTTCTGTCCTGGCTAACTAACGTTACTGGCTAACTAACGTTACTGGCTAACTATGTACGGTAGAAGACATTGAACAACGTTGTTCAATGTCTTGTCTTTTTAGTAAATAAGATTTAAATGTTTTATAAGTTTAACAGCAATAAAGGCTAATTTTATTTATTTATTTTATTTTTTATTTATACACGTATTCTTACAATGCTTATTTTATTGTTATTACTTCTCTGTGTTTATTGTTACATTATTGTGTACATTTTTCTAAATAAAGACGCTAGGACAGTGAAGGGCTTGAGCAGCCGACTCTCCAGGCCGCAAGACGGCATGTTACCCTGCCTGCGACTTGGCGAGGAGGCTGCGTTTAGCATTAAAATAATACCAAATAGGCGGCGAACATGCTGGCCCGATATTGATGCTCTGCGCATAACACGGCTCCGGATGTGTTGTGGGTCCTCTTTTCTATCCTGGCTAACTCTCTTTTTTTTCCACTTTCTTTGAATCTTTTTTATTATTTGTACAAGTGCTGTATATTAATTTATATTTCCCCATTTATTTTCTAAAGCTACGTTTTTTTTCTTTCACTAATTCGTTAATATCATAATTTCACCATGCAACGCCTCTACTCCTTCCCAGCTTTGTATATTCGCAAAATAAAGTTTAAATGGTGATCTCTTGCATCGTCAATCTAAAGACTTATTATTCTCATTTCCAATCTTCCAACGATTTTAATTCCAAACATCTCCTAAGTCATCATTTAAAAAAAACATTTTTATTCTCGATGGCGCCTTTTTTATTTTCTTAAACCTAAGATATTAAGAATAAAGACCAAAACGTAATTAAATTGTCTAATCTTATCATCTATCGCTACACGAAAATTCAATTAACAATATTACTCTGTACATTGTTCCGACAATACAATATTAAACACATTAGTGAGGAAGAGTTTTCTCTCTCGCGTCAGATATTTGGCAATTTCAATATCACTGCTTAATAAAGCATGATTCATAGGGGCACAATGATCAAGGGATCGAATACGAAGGCCGTTAAGTTAATCTTGTTTTAATAGAAGCCGTAGTTGCTTGGTGTCGTGATTTTAACAGCTTTAATTAATATAATAAATTTCATCCCTAATATCAATAACCATCATTTTTCATCTGTTTGACAATCCCTTGTTTACGTAATAATGAAGTTTCGCAACTAATTATGCAGAGTAAAATCGTCTATACACCATATTCAAACAACTTCTGTACAAACGTTCTATATAATAGGTAAGCATTAGAGTGGTTACTCTGTAAGCATGTTCCACGCGTCGAATATTGAAAAATCTACATTTTGTATTCAACAATTTAATATTCATAATCGAACTCAAATATTTACATAATACGAGGCAATATCAACTTGGTTAACAACATTGGATAGGAAAAGTTAATCGTTAAAAAAATATTTTTAACGGAAAAATTAAATTTTTTCTAACTGCTCCAAATTTTCCAGGGTTTTCTATCTATATCTATAAAACTCAATGTCTGTCTGTCTATCTGTTCTCTTTACAAATCCACACTGTTTGTCCGATTAGATTCAAATTTTGCATACTTATGCTTTGAGACACGGCAGGTAACATAGGCAACATTTCCTTCCTATTCTCATACCCCTTCCCCTTCCCCTGACATATGAAATTTCTTTGAAAATCTGTACCGTTTGACCGATCGTACTCAAAATATGGATTCTTATTCCTTAGGACTCGGTGGGTAACATAGGCAAAATTTTCTTCCTATTCTCATACCCTTTCCCCTCCCCTTGACATATTTTCGATGCAAATCTGTACCGTTTGACCGATCGGACTCAAAATTTGGAATCTTATTCTTAAGTACTCGGTGGGAAATATATGTGACATTTCCCCCCTATTCTTGTAACCCTTCCCTTTCTTGATATATTTTTGATGCAAATCTATACCATTAGAATCGAACCTTTGTTTACCCTAACAAATTTATTTAAAACTTAATCCTTAATTCGTGCAACGCCGGCTAAGAACAACTAGAATTTTATATAATTCATTTTTTAATTATTACATTACTATCTTTTTTATATCATACAAATGTGCATTTCGGTATGTTGCATCTTAGTCACGGCGGAAGACCTCCACGGGAATATACAAAACGCGGCATTTTTTTTCAAAAACTTGCCAACAAAATAATAGTTTAATATTGTTACGAATCTCAATAAATGTTTACTGTGAATTATTCATCTGAACTGTTCTCATTATCACTATAAATGTGAATAAATCAGTCGATCGGCCTCGATGTTTCGCGTAATTAACATTAATGTATAAAAGCGATGACGTTCGCGCGCAAGAGAGTTGTGACATTTCTGCGATACACAAATACAAGCAAATAGTTTGGCGGCGATTCAATGTGACCGAGTGACAGACATACAGCGCGGGTGAGTACTTACGCGCGAAATCGAACGGAACGACCTAGGAGATAAACAAAAAGCGCAGTGAAGATTCTAGTTACGTGTATTATTTTTTTTAATTTTACGCAACAGGCCAATCATTGAGAACCTGTGTGAAATATTATAGAAACACTTAATGAGAATTTAAGAATGGTGCTCCGATTTCGTTTCCAGTTACTCTGTGATAAAAATAAGTGTAAATTGTTTTTGGTGTTTCGTTTGTCTGCCATAACCATGATCCCGTGATAATATGCACCTCAATAAGTGTCATTAAAAAAATTAATCACCGCCAAGTAAAAAATCACCCAATTTGTTTTAATGTTACTTTCACTGTTTAATTAGTTCCATAGATATATTGTACGGGCTAATTACATGATTTACATTAAAATGTATTGTCTAACATAATCTACAGTAGTGATGGGTACGCTCTGTACTCACTACTATAATGTAGTACTACATTACATTGAAGAGCATACTTCACACGTTTTGAAGTGTAGGGCACACTACAAACTACACACACTTAAAAGTTATTGAAAGTACTTCAAATAGTACACTTCATTTCAAAGCGATCACTACAAAGTACACACACTTCAAAGTTAAAGTACGAGCACATACTTCAAATAGTTCATTTTTTTATGTGAAATTTTTGGAAAGTTGATGTAGATAAATGAATTGAAAAGTGGATTTAGATAAATGAATCCCCCCATGGTTTGAAAAGTTTTGGGAATGAATGAAGAAATTTCTGGAAACTGAAACAACCCCCCCCCCCTTTGATTACCGACCTTTTTTTTTTCATTTCCTTTTATATTCATATATCGAAATATGTAGGAAATATCCAGCGACCAAATTGTAGTTCACCAGTACTACAATTTTGTTGTACAATTACTTCATTTCATTACACTTCACTTTATTAATACTACAATTACTTCATTACTACACTTTATTAATACTACAATAGTGTACACTTTGTAGTCTTCAAACTGGTAAACGTGTGTAGTCTTCATTTTGAAATGTAGATTGTCCCTTCACTAATCTACAGTCCTTAAAGATTTTAATTTAACTTTTTGCGCTTCAGTTAAAACTCCTTTATTTTACTGTGTTTTGTATAGTTTTCAGCAGGCTATTTTAAGGCATTTTTACAATAGACAATTTTGTGAATTGTTTTTCTTTTTCGTTTGAAGTCTTATGCTGTCGGCGCCAGTTGTATTGTATGAATGAAAATCTTTTTATTTTATTTCATCCTGTTAGCAAAGTATTTGTGCAATAATTTTATTATTTTTTTCCTTCTATTATTTTTCAATAATAATGTTGTCATTCAATAAAGCTGCACACAACCGAGATGAGTGGAGCAAGACTCTTGATGAGGCCAAAACCCATTACGGGTTGTATAAGTGTTGTTGATGATAATTATTATTTTCAATATTAAACGCATTTATACCTTAATTTAAGGCTTCCAGGGTGGTGTAACCCCTTAAATATTTAATAAAAATAATTTTTAATTAAATACCACCACTATAAGATTTTAATGGTATTAATATTGCTGCTTTGAGAGATAATAATTTGTAGGTTGTGTTACAAAATGAAAGGAGAATTTCGTGCGCTGGGCTTTTATAATGTTTATGTTTAAATTATAAACGGTTATGTTTTAATTGTGATGGATGATATGTTTATTTATGTTTGTTTAGTTTTATCTTTGCTTTAGCGTATAACCTAATTCCAAGAGAAGAGTTAATGTTAATTTATTGTGTATACAGCCTCTCTTGTTTATAACGCGACCGCATTCGTTAAGTTGCGCAGAAAATGAACGAGATTCACTTGAATAATTGCCTCAAGCAATAATGCAATGCTATAAACGTAATGGGTCTATCCTGAATATGAGGCACCTAAAATAAACTTTTTTAAATTTACGTTTTCTTTGATTTATTTGTGAAAAAAAAAATCAGTAACAAAAATAATTTAGCCAAACTAACAAAACGTGTTATGAATTACAATCAATATTTTAAAAGTCAACTGGTTACGATATCATGTATTTATGGATGGATGCACATTAACTGTTATATATATTACCGAGCCTTTCTGCTAGCAAAAGCTGCCATATCAGCCCTACACTTTCCTGCCGTGCCTATTAGAATTTTTTTAATGTAAAAATAATTTCCTCGCTACGCTGCAAATGAAGCAAAACCACTTGGTGCATGGAAATTTTTTATTTTATTTATTTAACATTTTTTATTAAGTTTAGATATACAGGATTATTTGGAAAACATTAATAACCTCGCAGGACTATACTCCTGCCTTAATTATGAGTCGAAAATGTTCAAGCAACCATGACCTAATATCATTAGTTATGGAGATATGCGACATCAAAGTTTGCATTTTTTTTCAATATTTCTGACTATTTTTTATAAAACGTTGGACTATCATTACAGTAACTTATATCGAGTACGAAAAATTCATTCCCTTTAATACAAATCAAATAAAAAAAAAAAACTTTCGAATTCCAATTGGAATTTTTCAGAGTTTTTATCATTTTATTTAACTTGTATTGTAACGAATAAATTTTTCGTAATTGATATTAGTTACTATAATGATAGTCCAACGTTTTTCAAAAAATAAGTCATATATTGAAAAAAAAATGCAAACTTTGATGTCGCATATCTCCGTAACTGTTGATATTAGGTCATGATAGCTTGAACATTTTCGACTCATAATCAAGGCAGGAGTATAGTCTTGTGAGGTTATTAATGTTTTACAAATAACCCTGTATAAATTTTTTATTATTATAGATTGTACCAAGCCTTGTACAGCTTATCGGTATGTGACTTGACGGCATTGAAATAATAAAAAAACATTAACATCAATATGAATCACTGATATCAAGATAAATAAAAAAATCATACAGCTCAAAATAAAAAATAAAAAAATGAGGAACTGTGATTTGCCTAAATTTATTTATTATTTTATTTTTATTTTTATTTATTAGAGACACTAACAGGATAATAGGTACATGATACTCAGATATTAAACATTATATTGAAGACTATGCCTATTATCCCAATTACAAGTGTCTTCGGCACGCTCTAGTAACATGTTTTTTGCAATTAATTAAATTTTACATATTTATGTATATTATTATTTTATGTATATTATATATTTTGTGTTTGAGTGTAGTGCGCTTAGTATTTAATGAATGATTGATTTAATGGATCTATAGGTTCATGTCATCGTTTAGTCAAGTTATTTAGTAGGAATTTACTTATTTCCCTTCCTCTCCTTGTAGGTAAGGTGAAATTCTTTATGTGTTCCAGTATTTTATTGAAGAGTCGTGGTTCTGTGTTCTCTGTTGTTCTTGCTCCATAGACGTTTTTGATATTTTTCACACTGAGTTGCCTGTTTATGATTTGCTGAGTTCTTTTATAATTATTATTTTTTTAATTTTAGTTTTCTTTGATTTATTTATGAAAAATTAAAGAAAATAATTTAGTGAAACTAACAAAACGTCTTATGAACGACACTACACAAAACATATGCTTTTTTATAAAAATGATAACTAATAATCAAATTATTATATATGTAATACATCGCCTTGGGTTCTTGCATGTGGTGAGGGATCAATCACTTACAAAGGGAAAATTTATATCAACATAACAAAAATTTTGAATTACAAATGGATTCCTATGTTAAATTTTTTACGTAGGTAAATGGTGAAAGATATTGGTAGTATAATTTATGTTAACAGGCAATAAGGTTTAAAGGTATATAAAATATGAATATTATAGTATGGTGTATAAAAGTTGTTGCTATATTTAATGCATAGTCTTGAAGTTCGACTTTAACTTATACTTGAATTAATTGTTATTATCAATACTCTTAATTCTGTGGGTAATTTATTAAAATTGAGGATACCTCTATATCGAAAACCGTTTTGAAAATATATAGTACTTAATTTAGGAATATATATATTTATTTTCATATCTCCTAAACATAAGTTTGTAAATTTTTAGTTTTTTTTTCCTTAATATTTGTAATATCGAATATTTCTTATAAATTATGTCAACTGTATTAACATTTAATATGTTAAATAAAGTTTGTTCTGAATCTTTGGAGTTTACTCAATATAATTTTAATAATTATTCTTTGGATATTCTTATTGGATTCATTGTATTCAAGTATGACCCTCCCCATCCAATAATACCACATTGCAACAAGAATTATACTATTGCATAATATGCCATTTTAAAATTATTTTTGATATAACCTTATTAAATATTATTAATATGTCAGAATAAATAGTGCGCTAAATCCAGATTTTCTCATAACAGTACTGTTACAGTAAATAGACAAACAATAACGTTCCAACAAATTGCACCATTAATGACAATGGCTGGTTGATGTTAGCTTTAGCAAGTTATTGTCAACAATGCCCGGTAACGACCTTTGAAGTATCATGCTGCACGTATTTTATATAAAACGTCCTAAATAACCCGAGAAAGAGAAGGCAAGTCTAATACTGATTCAATACCTACATTCTAATAAAATTGTATCATTTTTTGATAAAAGAATTAAAAAATAACAGTTGGCATTTTATCCCAACCCGACATAAAATTTAGTGGGGCAGTTAAAAAAAAATTCAGCTAAATATACCAACAATATTACAATAACAAAACTATCTTCATGATTTCGAGATGAGTAGGAAATGGACAGGAACAAAGAATGGTTATAATCGGTTTTGGAAAAGGTAAAATTCCTTTGAACTGCTGAAAATAGTTTGTTTTATTATTTTTAATTAATTCCTTTTATTTTTCTTCTTCTTCTTCTATTCCTTATCCTACTGGGTTGGAGTTCCTGCACCGCATAAGAGGTTCCATCTCTTCCTATCATGGGCTTCGCTATCCGCGTCAGCCCAATTTAGTTGCAACCTCGCTTCACAGCAGTCCTCCAACTGTTTCCGTCAGCTTATCCTAGGACGGCCCCTTTGGCCTTCTGGTCTTGCCTGGAATATCCACTTCGGCAGTCTACCGCCGACATCCGCAAGATATGTTCCGGCCACCGTAACTGTGATTTCTGGATAAATGTCAATTAAGCAATGACACAAGCTACATTAGGTGTTAGTGGTATGACGTAAATGTATTATTATTTAGGTATTACACAAGAACACTTCTTAAATCACATCAAAAATTTGACGCCAGCACATACAAATAACCGATGATAGTTAAAATTACTTTCTACAGACTTCTTTCATATTTTTATGCTCTATTTTCTTATCTCAAGGTAAAGTTTAGTTATCTTACATGCTTGAATTTAATTAGATAAATCGCAAAAACCTTTAATTGCTGTTTGCTTGTTTCAGAAGTCTTTCCAATGCAGAACCTAAAAAAGTGGCTGCAGTTTCTAAGGCAAAAAAGGCATAACTTCTAGTTTCGCGGGGTGGAACACGTAAGCAAATACGTTCTAATAAATGAGGAAAGTCAAAGGTTTGTGTAAAAAAACGAGAACTGTCACTTTTTTAATAGTCTATGTTTTCAAGAAAGCAAATGATCTAAGAATATTTTAATCAACATAACTCTTACTTACTCGACGCGACGGTGTATTTAATTTAAAATTGATAAATCGAAAAGAAACCGAAATAAGAGATATATCCCGTTTTATCACAATATTTAACACAGCTAAATATTAAATTTCGATTTTTTTTCCAAATATATGTTTAAATAAAAGTCATGCTTCTTGTTCTCACTGCACGTTCCTGATGAACTGCATAGTGGTTATGGTCTGCGATGATGTGATGTTTATGTCTAATTGATTCCTTAGTCTAGCTGACTGCACTACAAAAATATCAATTTTAGACAGACTTTTAGTCGACTGAAACACATTTCGTCATGATCGTAGAAAAATGGCGAATGTGCGAAAAATTCCATATTGACTTTTTTAAATCGTTAAAAAGTGAAAAAAAAAAGCCATCTAATGGTACCTATATAAAAAGTGTACTTTTTCTCATAAATTTAACTGTCGTTATACGAAGTCGCTATAATGACGGTTCTGATTTGCGATCGTAGAACAATGCAGCATGTGAAAAAACATATTTCTACTGCGCTGAATATATTTGAGGTTTGAAAGGAATCAACTTTAAATAACTAACCCAAGTTTCAAAGGAAAATCTTTTGTAGTTATCGAGCTATGACATAAAGTGTCTAAATAAAACTTCAAACTGCCCTCCTGCAAACTTGAGAAAAATCACATGCGTCTTTATTCTACTATTATGATGATTTATTCATACACACTAAACTTCCTCTAATCTCCTTAAAAGTATCCCCTTCGTTATAAGCACTCACTTCTCTCAGAGTTCCAACTACTGTCTTCCTAAAGTGGGAATATATCCCCATATTCCCAAAGTGGGAATATACTACAACTGTTAACTTTAATTCATGTTTTAAATGTTTATGTTACGCCCAATTAATTAATTAATATTATACCTTTTTCCCTAAGATGAAAAATTCTTTCGACATCTTAATCAACGTAGTTAACTCTAAAATATATTTTATTAAATTCGTACAAATTTCTTTCGAAAACTATTTGCGATTTATGAAATTTAATTCTAATTAAATAAATGTTTCGAATTCTGCGAAAGTTTGTATTAATTTATTAGCCCTTCCCAAAATGAATGCCTGTACATTTATATTAAAGGGGATATTATTTTGCCAACATCCAGAAAACCGCGAAGTCTTGGCGAAACTTTTGGATAACAAGGCAACAAGATTGATTACGATTTATGAATAATAATTCAGCGGTCGGCAGATTTCGGGGGGAAATAAAGTCTTTAGTCACAGTTGGGTTTCCGATAGAAGGCCCATTACGCATTAAAATATGTTTTTTTTGGGTCACAATCCCAGAATTTCACTCGTTTGATTCTTCTCTGTTAACTGCCAACCTCTTCATTTCTTGGTAGGTACCACAGCGCACATCTCCGATAACCTGATCTATGTAGCTTGATCTCGGGCGGCCTCTACAAGTATTGCTTTCAATATTTCCTTCGATGATGGTAATGGATGCCTTATATTATGATTATGGCCTATCCAATTCCCTCGTTGTTGGGCGATTCTGTTCAGGAAAAATATTTTATTTATTAATAATTATTTATATCCAACTGACCTTTTTGCAAAGTGTGCTATCTGTGTTTATTAATATAAACGACAGTTTTAAATAAAAAATAACGTCTTGGGCATTTTCAAGTCGAGATTCACGTGTCAGTTGTGTACAATTATACTATAGTAAATTTGTGTTTTAATTCGGTTTCAGTATCCAAAGCGACATGGCTCGGGAGAATAATTTGAAGACTTTCACAGCTCATAATAGTAGTGAACTGATAAGGACTCCATTTAAAACAATGTTATAATATAACAAACTCAAAGTTGATATTTTGTAATAAATAAAGTTATTCGGGATTCAGTAATTGAGATAAGGGAAATGATATTCGTCAACCCTGTGCATCTTGTACCGACATAATTGCAAGAACGCCTGATGCCTTACGTAATGCCTCAATAAATAAATAAAGTTCTGCTTAAGACATGTTTTATTGTAAATCAGTAGAAGACCAAACACATGCCCCTTGGATGCATCCAACAAAACACAATACTCTGATGTCGAAGCCAACATTTTCAAACGTTACCAAGGTTCACGTATGTTGGCTCTCTGATAACAGACATGAATGATAAGTAGTACGGAAGAGATTTGAAAGCGCATGTTGAGCGCAAATCTCTGTTATTTCAGCTCCCAAAATCATAGGTAATAGGGCAGGACGGGCGAGAGGGAAAAACGGAAGGAGGGAATGTGGGGCGAAAGAAGAGAGACTACGGGGGGGCCGAGAGTAAAGTAGAAAAAAGAAATAAGAATGAGTTTGAAACCAAGTGGTATACACAGATGAGGGACTAGAGAGAGAGCGAAGATAGATACTAGAGATAGCAGATATGGAGAGAGAGAGAGAGACATATACAGATAGAGACAGAGAGGGGAGAGATAGAGAAGAGAGAGATATAGATATATATCATATTAGTATATATCATAATATATATATACTGTATATATAATATGATATATATAGATAATATATATATTTTAGCGAACTTTAAAATAAACTAAATTTTACTAATTATTATTAATGAAATTTAAAATGAATTAAATTTAAATAAATATTATTATTAAGTTCTGCGGGTTAACTGCTGTTTCCGCTTGCAAGGCCATTATCAAACAGTGGACATACCACGTACAAAACGACTTATTTAGAAAATTTTAAGTTAGCCCTTCCCCTTTAGAGTAATTAGATATTTGTGGTGAAGCCCTATATTAATGTTTGTTTTTTCCCTGGCACTTATCATTAAAGGTGCCTCGGCTTACGCTTATGCTTAGTTATCAAAATTCCCAGTTTTCTGCAAGTTTTATTTATATAAATATTATTTTAATTTATGTCCTTGATTTTGGGTTTTTTAAAGATATTGAGAAGTGGAGTGAACAAAAATTTTTTTTGAGAAGTGGAGAGAACATCATTTTTTGTTGACTATTTAAAATTAAACACAAAAACCATAAATAAATAAAAAATATACTACATGTATATACATTTGACAACTAGTTTCAGTTGGTTTCATCCTTTTTCAGGATAAGTATAAAATGGACAGTCTACCTGTGGGAACAAGAAGCATAAATTTTTCTTTAGCACATTTTTTGAAAAGAAACCGAAATAAGAGATATATCGCGTAATAATCAAATCACATATTTTATATATTATTTATCACATATATTATATATCACATATATATATATATGTATACTATAATTATATATATAGATATATATGATATGTTTTGCTGAGGTTTCCGCGAGGCGTTTTGATGTAACAAAAGGAACAACTTCTGGAAATCCCTCGCGTTTTCTGTAAGTCTGGTTCCGTGAGAATAGACCAAAGCAGCGTTTCAGACACGGTATCACGGGCCATTGTCAAAGGCTCTAAAAAGGCCCCTCAAAAGTTACAGGACTAGCCGTATTGTTCGCGGGTTTGGAGCGAGAGCCTTACTGTCTTCTCATGGAGACCATTTACAAGAAAAAGCGAAAGGATCCCAGAAGAGAAGTTCCCCTTTTGATTACATAGAGATAGAATGTAGATATATATATAGAGATACGATAAGACATGTATATATTACATATTACAAATCAGATAGTTTAGACATATACTAGATATTATATGAGATAGAGATATATACATATGTACAAATCACATATTTTATACACAATTTACATATTATTCAGATTTTAATATTTCATAATATTCTGCCAGATAAATATTTAACTATTTAAATATTTATATATTAAACTTCTCCTAAAGAAGGTTATGACCAACTGAAAGTAGTTGACAAATGTACATAATATAAATGTGGTTATAAAGTGATTCAAAGCTAAGTATTTTATTTGATTTGAGATTTAAGTTAAATATTAATGTACAAACGGGCGAAGGGGCCTAGGAAGGTCAAAATTAAGCCCATTATTTCAAATACATGTATTTTTGTCCTATATATTTAGCAACGTGCATTTATATATTTAGTGTGTTGAAACAGTGCGATCATGTACAAATATGTGAAAATATATCATTGTAACTAGATGCTAAAAAGAATTTACGCACTGTCCGAACCCCTGTTATATGTCACTTTGAACAATGGCATGAAACATCGAGAACGGCCTGTAACAATCTAGAGAGGGCTACACCCTTCAGAAAACATCTATAAATGACTAGAAAAGCCGAGAAGCGAAGAGAATTTTCTCCTTAACACTAGAATAACCCGAAAAGTACTAAAGTATCAGTATTTGGATATAAATACGAACGCACCGTGTTGAGAGAATTGTCATATTGACATTTGAAATCGGTCGCAAAGTACGCGCAGGACGGGAAATCGAAGCGATAAATAAAGTAAATAATCGAGAGAAGTACCTAATTGGCGAAATAAATAAATCGGAGTGATTTATACGTGAGAATCAGATAGAATATTCTAGCTGAATGAATGAATGTTAAATATATGTTACCCAGAGATAATAAAGTGTATATTTACGAGTAATATACTGCAAATTGTGTAATTTAAGGAATTGCGTTAAGATCTATTCGTTGTTGGCTTTGTATCTTATATATCTTTGTTTTAACTGAATTGAATATACTAATAAAGATTTTATTTCTGCGAGAGTGAGATGGTGATTGGGCTTTGCTTGCATCTCCCTGCTGGGCCGCCCTATACACGGTCCAGCATGGAGATAGCTATTAGAGTAAAAAACTGTCAACTAGGCGACGCATGAGAAGGACCGATATGTCAGCGTAAGCTCATAAAACGGTCCTGGGAAAGTGGTGGGTACCCAATCACTGTACACTGAATAGTTATTTAATCATGAATGAATAAATTGCCTTTTAATTTCCAGTAATTTCATTATTTCCTCCCTAGCCATGACATGAGACATTATATATTTTAGGCGTTCAAATTACTTTCCAAAGAATGTTTTTATAGGAGTATAATTCTAAATGATAGGTTATCTACAAGAATATCAGCATCAATTTTAGGGTGCGCACAATATTTTATAAGTAAGATAAATACGTAATATGAATGCAGTTTTTTTATTTTTATTTTTTTATTTATTTAATATTAAAACTACATTTAAATCATAATACATTTGTCTATTACAATCTACTTAGATACATTTTATTTTATTGCTTTGCCTCTCCAGAAATGAGATTTGCTCATGTGCTTGGTGAGGGGCTTACACTTTATTAGTTTATTTTGGATTTGTTTGTTCCTTAGCTATATGTCTTGTTATGCATTGTCAAATTGTATCGATCTAAAGTGTTGGTTTATTTTTTCTTTAATTGTTGTAAGTCATCGATTTTCTTAATATCTGTAGGTAGGTTATTGAAGTATTTTATATTTTATTAGTTAATTATTTATATTTTATTAGATATCCTTTTCAGAACTTAATATTTTTAACGAATGCAAAAATAAATAAAGGACGGCTTTATTTACCACGACCGTAACCAGAGTTAAACAATCTTCAAATACCATAAATATAATGTTCCGGGAGAGATGCCTTGACAACATTGTTAATGCGACGTATAGCTTCTTTATGCAGATTTCATATTAAATTCACCAGCGAAGCCGGCCACTTTGGTGAACTTTGTCTTCGTAATGGTACTTGTAAATCGCTTATTTTCAAATATGTTTTTGAAACAATTCTATTCACCGTGCTTCGGAAATCCAAAAACTTCAGACAATGCCACTGGGGTCCCGTTTTGAATAGTAATACTATCAGCTTTGTGTTTTTCGAAAATAAAAGTTGCTTGGATTTCCTTAATGAAAGTTTACAACGCCGAATACGACGAGAGCACTTTGAACAGAAATAATTCATTTTATTAAAATATCTGCGATTATTTTAGAAAAATAAAGTATTTTTTTTAATTTAAAATACAATTTAATGTTACTCTATATGTAAATATTTCAAACTATGTGATTTTTAATTAAATTATATGAATATCATTATAACAATAAAGGGATAACACTACCAAAATGTTTCAAAAATATTTTTTAAATAGCTTGCAATTTTAAAAATTATTTGAGTTATTTGAGTAATAGCAATTTGAATCTAGCGTGGTAAATGAATTTTTAAACGAATTTTCATTTTCTTTCGCATTTTCTCGGAAGTCTTTTATACTTATAAAAAATATTGTATGGAAACTTATTTAGTTGATTTTTTAAAAAATTCGAATTCGAAACGACAAAAACGGAAAAAATGAAAGTCATTTTCTAACTTCTATTTTTTTTTTGGAAACGTTACACCATAAAAATTACATTATTTAATAGTACAATAACATATTTTTTTGATTTCATTCCAACCCTTGCAATATTGTCACGGTACGTAGCTTTGGGAGACAAATGATAACACTGGAAATTAATTATCGTTTTATTGATTGTTGTAATTAATTTACGGAAGTAAACTAACATTAATTTAATTTAAGCACTAATCTTGGATTCACACTTTTTATCAATTAATCACTTATCTGTGGAACACTTTTTTTATCGCTTGCTAGAATATTTCGTATTTCACTCGGTTATTCATGACTTACCACACTATGGCTTACCGCTTTGCCGCCAAAGTCGCACCGATTGAAATGTCAAAATAAGTCATTAAATGCCGCGTGTCACTGTGAAGTGTTGAAGTGTTCTAATGCATTCGATAGTGTTGATTCAAAGTGACAAATTACAAAGGATTCGGGCATTACGAAATAGGCATGATGCCAGAATTAAGGAATAAGCGATTTCAGAGAAGAAAATATTTTAAAAAGATTCTAAAAAATGATCCTGTTTTAATGTACCTACACATTGGGAGCAATAAGATTTTAAATAAAATAAAGGTATAAGATTTCGCAATGGACCATTTTAACTGAAACACCGGTAAGAGCGAATGACGTCACGCCTATGCAACTATCACCGTATCTCTTGAGCGGTTGCCATAGCCACGACGCAATGGTTAGTTAGGCGTGACGTCACGTAGACACCATGACAATTGTAGGCGTTTTTGCGCGAAATTAAAAATATGTAGATGAAAAAATGCGATTATTTTCGTAAAAGCTTACTTTATTACGGAAATAATATTATTTTCGGTAATAGTAGATGTATATCTACATTATAGAAGGTTATTTCAAAATCTGTCATCATTACTATAACTTATATTTATCATTTCGTTACAATATGATCATATCCACTATCTGCGCACTTCACAAGACGGCCACAATGGTACATAATTCTGGAATTTTAAATTTTCAATATGATTTATTTGTTTATGAAAAATATCAAACATGTTTTGTGTGTGTGCTGTATGTCAAATAAATAATTATTTTGAATGTTTTATTTGATGGCTCAAGAATTATTCACTAAATTAATTTACTCTAGGATTTTATAGCTCGAATGACGAAATGTACTGCAATAGAATAATGTATTATATACACTGTATGTAGAACGGTGCGCCAAACTTTATTCTACTTTTTCAAGGGGAAAGCCATATAAAGCTACCGAATAATCTCAAAATAACAAGCGTGAAATATTATTAAATTCTGATAATTTTATCTGACTCAGAGTTAATATCGATAATTCGATGCTTTTTTTCGAATTAAGTTCCAATCAGTAATCATTACTTTCTCATAATATGGACCATTCTTCTTCATAACAGGTATGAAATTATTCTAACATTACCGTGGCAAAAATTAAAGAAATAATGTCAAGAGGTTACATACTGTCAAACATGTGTTACAGAAGGACTAACGTGTTCTTTGAAATATTATATATTTATAATCAAAAATAATAATTTCGTTGAGTATCTGTCTGTCCGCCTACCTGTCTCCATAACTTCGTGTAACATCAGTAATTTCTTGTGGTTTGTGTTTTCTGGGATATTACGCCACCAATCCTGAACCAACCGTTTCACGTATCTTGCCACGACCACCTCTCCGTGGAGCATCAAAAAGATGCTATAAATATATAATAGGGCTAAGCAATGGCGCGAACTAATATTTCGTCATTTTTGACGGGTTGCTGCTAGTATCACCAGTTTGAGGCGAACGAATCACTCTTCGTTTTCTTCGCTGAAAATATCATTGAGATCGCAAAATGACTCAGATGCTTTCCACCCTTTCTCGAAACGGTGCAGCGTAATGTGACGCGTACGTGTACGATTTTACATGCGTCCAATTAAAGGTCAAATTAAAAAAAAATCCCTTTTTGTTCGGCGGTAATTATGCAACTTCGTGTAATGTCCGTAATTTCGTTCGAATTCACGTCTAATAAAAACAAATTAAGTGGCTGGAGATGGGGCTTGAATCCCGGGCCCGCAAACCCTAACCAGCCGGTCTACGCATTTTCTACAGCCGTCTCTTCGTAGACGGCCAAAAATATACTATAAATATATACTATAGCTTAGCAAGGACGCGAACCAATGTTCAGTCATTTTTGACGGATTACATCTAGTATAATACATAATTTACAATAAAAAAAGGTACGTGAAATACCCGTTGCATAAGGAGTAAGTTGGCAGGATAGCACAATTTGAAAGTGTAATAATTTTTCCATAACCACTTCGCTTCGAGAGTCCAGTACAAATTATGCTTACTGGTGCATGATTTTCTACTTGGTGTACCTCTTTGTTTCTGATACAGTTTGTGAGCTTAAAGTACAAACGTGGTGGAGCTACTGGATCTGAGGATCTGGCCAAGTGGAAGAAACTCCTCGCAAGCAGTAGAATAATTATGGAGATATAACTTAGGCGAACCTCGATAACCGTAATTATTAAACATTAAATGCAGCAATCAAAATATTATATTTACTAGCAAACAGCAACGGCAGCCGCGTAGCCATGGCAAGTGTTTTTAAGTTAAAAATGTTTATCGATGATAAAATTATTTTTTTAATCACTAACGAAATTTCGAGTTTTAAAATTTTATATGTAACAAATAAATAAATTAATAGACGGAACTATGGACTTTCCTCAACTATTATAACGCTTGCGTGTTCCATCTCGCGTTCAGGTTTTGCCTTAGAATCTGCGTTTTTAACTACGTTTTTAATTCCCGACTGCAAAGGCTTCCTAGACTAGTAAGCAAATATGAACAACTTGACGTTTTTGCTACCAACTTCATAATATTCAAACATATAAAGGTGTATTGAAAGATTAATATTATTAGATTGAACTTAAATAAGTGGATTGTATTTCAGTTGTTGATGTGGTGAGATAACACTGTTATTTAAAAAAATATTATATTATGCTCTATTAAATTCGTGCTATTGCTTTTTACTTTATTTTATTATTTTAATTCTATTTTGTTGTATTTTTTATTGTATTACGCTTCCTTTAAACTGATTTTGCTATATACTTGCTTTTTACTTTTTATTATATTAAACATTTAGTATTATGCCACTGCTATGTATTTGCTTTCCACTTAATGTTTTTATATTATTTTCTTGTTTGTATTCCATGGCCAACACTAAATATTGTTAAAAGTATTTATTCATTTAAATGTACACTTTTCCTTATTGTCTGCAAAAGCCGTTTTAATAAACAAATAAATAAATAAATTTTACATAGGTATGCCAAGTTATTTTATAATAATTATAATATGAAATGGCAATTTAAGGCCCTTACTAAAAGAAATACATTGACACGATTGAACAGATTCGAAATAAGTTTGTTCGTCGTTTATATACATATTTAATCAGTAGCCATATTCTCAGCTTGAGAGCGGTATACATGCTCGTATCCAAATTTCATTATGTACTGGAAGACTTTGAGCTCGGCAAGATCAGACAATTCAGGTGAACTCATCAAATCTTCCAGAGGTACCAAGTATTCATCAAGGTTGCAATCCAATAGGTGTACTGCATCCACGACTTTACGCTCATAAAAGTAGAATTTCTTGCATTCATGCATCATGAATAACCGCTGAGAGAATAAAACTACTCCAGCCTTGAGTCGCGAAGATAGGTAAGCCTCTTACTCTTACCAAACAACCATTTGCGTCATCGAAATCACGATTTAATACAGGTCCCAAAATTCAGAATGAATATTATGAGTAGTCACATCATTGATAACACTATATCCTATTCAAAACATATAACGTTATTTTTATAGTACCTATAGGTTCTATACTTTACATAAATATTATATTGCAATATTATTGTTTATAATAAATTTAAAATATTGTTAAAAAAATAAACTTAATATTTTTTATACTTACTACAAAAGCAAAGGTTAGCCTTAATGTCCATAATTCTATTTTTTACAGACATCGTGTCCTAGTGAAGGGAATATTAGGTATTGGCCCCGAATAGTGTTAGTATTTTCATCAATAAGTGGTATTAGCAAAGTATATTATTGAAAGATTGGCAGTTATTTGTGGTGCAACATATTAATTTAAAAGCAAAAGAGAAGCCACGAAAATCTTCTCCTAACCACTAAAATTATTCATAAAGTACGAAAGTACCAGCATTTTCAGATATAAATACGACCGGCGCGGGAGTAATAGCTATTGCTATCGCGTTGACAGCTGAAATCAGTCGCAAAGTGTGCAGGTGCGCAGGACGATGCCCAATGTGGCCAGTTATGAGGGAAACAAAGCGATAAATAAATGAATAATCGAAAGAAGTTCTTATATTAGTAGAGAAATAAACAGAAGCGATTAAAAAATGCAAGATTGGATGGAATGTTCTAGCGTTTAGGAGAAGATTTTCGTAGCTTCTAGGCTTTTCTAGGTGGTTCTTAAATGTTTCAGATATTTCCCGAAGATTGTGGATCACCCAAGGCCGTTCTCGATTTTTCAATAGTGTTATGACAAGTGACATACATAGGAGTGCGTAATTATTTTTAGAATATCGTTAAAATATATTTTATTTGACTTTGTAATACACGCACAATATGAATAATTAATTACTTCTTTAGTTTTGAGAGAAGCAGTCCCTCTTATCATCAGGTATAGATAATATCTCTAACTTTTGATAGGAGGGCTCTTCTTAAAACTGTAGTAGGTATAAATTAAAAACCCATATTGTTTGTGTATTACAAAGTAAAAATAAAACATTTTAAATTAAAGTATTATTCTTGTAAATTATATTTAAAAATACACTAAGTGTATTTTTTCCTAAGAATATTTAGACAATATTGTTACCCCAAGAATAAGAGGGTTTGTGGCTTTGTTACAAAATTCTGAATATCTGAATAATGAAATGAAGAAAAATTGAATGAGCCGTGTTTTAACAACAATATAACAAAACAATGATATGCTAATCTAGTTTAAGAACGTCCTGTATATTTTTTAGTATCGGGATGGCAAATACCATTATAACAATATTGTTTTGCTGAGCAAAACAAGATTATTATAATTATATTGGCAATATCTACTTCAACCAAACAACCCCCAAGAAAAAAAAATCGGTCGCTTCATATTAGTTTATCTTAATTATTTAGTTCCACACATAATATTGTGTGGGCTAATACATAATTTCACTTAAACGTATTGCATTCAATCTAGTCATTAAAAATTTTTACAATAAAATTTTTGCACTCCTGTTTAAACCTCCTTATATTCAACATGTTTTGAATTTCCTTTGGCAGGCTTTGCTGAGAAAACGAGGTATTAATTAAACTGTTGATATTCCTAAACAAATAAATAAATAAAATAGAATTACAAATTTATATATATATTAATAAATTAAATCATATGTGTCTCAAAATAAGGTATTCATAACTTGGTGTTGTTCAGGGGTAGCACCGCAATAAGCGCTTAGCAAAATGTCAGTCTGAAATATTCAATTACCTCGCACGCCCTAATGAAGATCGCTCTGACGACGCCGACGCCGACGTCTAGCGCGCGGACGTCAGACCGACGGCGGATGCGAGCGCCCGAGAAAGACAAAGATACAAACGTACTTCCGGTTTCCTCCCACACAATAGGGGAGGGTGGCGTAAATTATCGCTGAATTAAAACAACCCCTGGAAACTGAAGTGATTCAAAGTTTTGTGTCTTACTTTAAATAGAGAAGGTGTTTTTGTGCGCGGTGAATTATTATTCTTCCCCACAATGAGGCTTTGTCCGCATTTTTAAAGAAATGGTCCCTTCGCGACCCTTAAATTAAAAGATGAATTAATTTTTTTATCACCGCAGAGGGGCTTCTGGCGGACACAGACGATGGGCGGAGGAACGTGAGATTAATCTGACATTATGCAAGCGTCGAAATGATGGATTAATTATTTATATATTTATTAAATAATTATCGGTGTCCATAATTATACAGGAGCCCTCAGCAGAATAAAGTAGAGATTCTTCCTCAGAAAGTAAATTATAAATAAATTAATAGATAAATAAATGTTGTCTTAGAATTTTAATATATTGTCACGGAACGACAAGCAGAAGGAATTGCGCACTGTTCAAATCCCTTGTAATGTCACTTTGGAAATCACTATGGATGGCTATAAAATAGTTAACAATTATCTATAACCTTCAAGAAATGTCTAAAAATGACTAGAACAGCCCAGAAGCAACGAGAAACTTATTCTAAGCTTTAGAAATATCTAGGGAGTTCAATTTAACCAACGTTTGCAGGTATTGCGAAACTACGCCGCGACGAAGATAGCCGCGTTTTGACAGATCTTTCACTACGAAGTGCATCGCGGACGACGGCCAAGCGACAGATATCAAGCAAAGTAATCAGGCGAGTATTTACCTAGTAAATGCAACTAATACGTGCGAGAATAAGATGGAACGGTAGTGATTAATAGAGTGTTACCGAGCGATATTGATGTATTCATATACGTATAGTATTCATATACGGGTGATATATTACGAAATAGTGTGATTTAAAGCGTTAAGAATTACTCGTTTTACGTGACTTGGTACAATAAATTAATCATTACTCATAATTAAAAAAAAAATTAAATAAGAAAAAATTAAAATTCATATATCGCTAATTTACTTCTATTATTTTCATTTGTCTCTCGCAGCCACACCATGTGACAATATATTTTTTATAAACTTTGTACTACATAAACAATATTTGATTAATTCATATCTTAAAATTAATACATATATAAAAAATAATGGATCTCTGAACTAAAGCTAAACATATAATATTTAAAATAAAAACAATATTTAAAAAAAATTATATCATTTTATGCTGAAACACATGCATTTTTTAAATATGAATATATTTTTTCAAATAAACTTATGTTTCGGCATAAGAACTGTATTTTAAAGCTTAGTCTAAAAAAGGAAGACGATTAACTGATTTTTTAAGCTTCTGATGACGGGGAATCGTGAGCAATGTGAAAGGCGTTCCGCAGTTAAGCAAACGTTTCTACAAACCGAGAAATCGTATTCTTTAACGAGGGTTATAACTATAACAGTTAACTTGGGAGGAAAATGTTTTGAAGTTAATTAGCAATTAGGAATTCAAAGCTGAAGTGGATATCAAAAAACATGGGGGGTAAAATACAAAGTGTTTTGTTAATTAAGGCTAAATAAGATAAGTACGTACTCGTCGGCAGTAACGCCTGGAAATAACTCTTATTTTTTTTGACGCTTTCAAAATTTTAAAGGCGTCAAAACAAGAAATTTTCAAACTAAATAATAATATTTTTTCTTATTTACATATTAATCAACGCCCTAGTGGACTTTTACAGTACAAGAAAGATACAAGGATTTTTATATACCTAACTTAAAGCATGTTTTAAAGTAAAAAATTAAAAAATCAATATTATAAAAAAAAACACATTGAAACATAATCAAGTTGATTAAAGATAATAAACCAATATACCAGATAAATAAGATAAAAAGATAAAATAAACCAAAAAATTAATTTAATAAAGTTATTGAATTAAAACATATTTAAAAGGGAAAGAAACCATAATTAGGACACATTAAAATAATGACCTGTCCAGGAAAAAAAACACTTTTGCTCTCAAAAAATGAATCTTTTGAAAACAATAAATGATTTAAAATGAATAATATTCTCGTGGATCAGAGTATAAAATATGTACAGAGGTAAAATAAACTTATTATTTAGTAAAGGAAAATGAGACACAATGAACTTACGACTATCCACGATACATTAATAGTACAGTTTAAGTATTTATTCTTTCCTAATTTCTTTCCTTTTCTTTCTTTCTTTCCTATCCTAGTAAACAACACGCAATTTTTACCAAAGACGTATTTTTTCAAATTTTGTTCCACATCAAGTCACTTGAGCAATATAAGGCGAGAAATATTTTTAAGAGTAGGATTTTAGGTTAAATGGTTAGAATGCCTATCAGAATCAAAGGCAACGTGTATAAAACAGTGGTAAGATCTGAAATGCTGTATGGTGTAGAATGTTGGGCAACATCCAAAAAGCACAAACAACAGCTGCATACAACTGAAATAAAAATGTTGCGGTGGGCAGGCGGTGTAACAGCGTAGCCAGAATCCGCAATGATTATGTCAGAGGGTCGGGTCTTTCAAAGTGGCACCGATAGCTGAAAAGCTGAAAGAAAGCAGAATGAGATGGTATGGTCACTTCATGCGTAGAGATGAAGACTTCTCGGTGAGAAGAGTACTGAACATCCCAACTAAACCTAGAGGTAGAGGCAGACCCTCAGCAACATGGTGGACTAATATTGAGAGGAAGCTGGCAGCACAAGATATTCCCATTGTGACAACCCAGGAGAAGATCCTGGTGCCTTCGTACAAGGAGGCCCGATCCTGGATGAACCGGGATAGAGGGGCAGGGAAAAGAAAAAGGTATGTAGGTTAAAATTTTCCTTTATTATATCAAAATTTACTCGTATGAATAGCGAAGTAAACCTTTTTTTAAATAAGGCGAACATATTGGCCCCAGAGACGTAGTAAAACATTGTGGACAAGAAATTAATTAAGGACATATCTATTTATTTTGCAGTCTGTTTTGTGGACGAGCTTATACTAAATAGGTAGAGTTTTGCATTAAATTATTTGTATAGAAAGGCGGCGTTTGGATAGAAAGGATTTTCGGGCGTTCTTTGTAATATGAAAAGTATAAAATGCATTAAGGAATGGAATCAGATTGTGTTATTTTGGAAAAAAATCTGATAATTTTTTATTTATCCTTTTTTAGGTGGAGAAGTGTTTATGAACAAAAAAAATGTTCATCACAATTGAATCACAAAGTAACCACGTAAATTTACGTAAAAAAGATTTTTTTAACCTGCTTGTTTGTAAATTTTTATTTCAAATTAAAATTATTTTTCTAAAAATTTTCACATTAAAAAGTTCTAGGAGTGTATTTGAAACGTCACCAGGGAAAATAAATGTTTCTGATACGCATTATTTCGGCATGTAAATATTTTAAATTACCGAGAAAAAAGTTTAAATAAATCATTTTTGTGTCTCATATTTTAGCTTATTTTAAACTTCAAACTGTTTAGCTTATTTACATTAAACTAATATTCAAAATACGTTACTTGAAGGCCGATAAAAATGTATATTAAAATTTTTCTACGAACAAAAAATGTTTTAATAATAGTTTATATTTTAATAGTAGTTACTCGTGCAATAGCATTTTTTTAATTTGTCTAAAAGTAAACATGTTTTGGTAAACTCGCAGAACAATTGGCTTTGTATCTACATTTTTCTTTTATTTCAAAGGAAATTTACTTAACACCGATAAAATGTAAAGGTTTTCTCTTGACTTTCCCAAGGCATGATACAAAAGAACACTAGTATATTACACAATATACAAATAAGGTAAGTAGGTTATTAAAGTTTATTGTAGGAGTATATTACTTACTAACATACCATCACGCCGCGCCATTTTCGCGCGGGGTATGAAATGCCATATTTTTCTCTCCTTATATTCGCCTTATCCATATTCATACGTCTTTGCAACTAAAAAAAGTTGATTTTTGAGGCTCTTAAGGCTGGTACGGGCTGGCTGGCTGGTTTTGCTACCTCTACCGTAAGCGCTTTCTATTTCTCTATATTTTT